>JANIPN010000002.1:50558062-50568328 GCA_027478595.1 Erythroxylum anguifugum
TAATATAGTATCAGAGCATGTTTGATCTGGATTATTAATTTTCCGATTGTCTATTTGGATGTCTAATCCCAACAACTCGGTCCTTAGAAGTGGTAAGGGTTAACTATCTAAATAATTAGTTTTAGTCATTTTGATAATAGTTGACTCAAGCTCAATTTTTATTATTGGGCTTTACATTCTACCCATTTTAAAAATTATAATTGATCTTATAAAAGGAATGTAGTTTTATTTATAGCTATCTTTTAGTTAGCGAATTGAATAAACTACCATTTTTGGTTTTGCTATTAATAGTTCTTCGTTACTATTGTTTCAAAAAGTATACTCTCTTAGTAAAATTCTAATCTTATCCTTCGCAACCATCATGGCACTTTTATGATGGAATTTTCGGGTCACCTTCCATCTTGTACCAATGCCACACTTGCGAAAGCCTTATCGATTAGAGAAGCTTTATCATGGCTTAAACAGCGTAATTTGGATAATGTTTTGCTAGAATTCGATTGTTTAGGGGTTATTGAGGGTCTCAATTCTAGCTCCTCTAATTTTTCCGAAGTTGGTTTAGTGCTTTCTGACTGCCAGGAGTTTAAGACTCAATTCCAGCAGCTGTCCTTCCTATGGATGCCTCGAACTGCTAATAGAGCCGCTCATTCTCTAACAAGGGTATCTCTATTGTATGCAGATCGTTCTACTTGGCCTTCGCTGCCAAGTTTTCTTTCTTCTATTATTGGTTCTGATGTTGCTTCGTCTAGGAGTAATTTAGAGGAGGTCTAGGTTTGGGTGTATGGGGTAAAGGTTATTGGCTTGGGTATTAGTTTTTGCCCCTTCTACATGCTTCTATGTTGTTTCGTGATGGTTTTAATGTCAAAAAAAAGTATTGGAATGATTAGGTAAAAAGTGTATAGAATAGAATGATACCTCAATTAAAATTAGAAAATAAATTACATAAAAATTATTATGAGATAAGAAATATGAGTTATAACACAATACTTACTAATTAAAACTTATAAAATTAGAATCATCACAAACTCTACTTTTAGATTCTTCAATTGATTTATTTATTGATATATGAAATAAGAAGATAGTTAGGTAGTAAATCAAACTAATTACAGTTATACAATTTAATTTGTTCTAATTACCATACATTCTAATTTTTTTGTATCATTCATCATTTATCTTCATCTAGATATTTTATGAATAATATCTATATATTTTATGAGTAATATCTAGATTCTTCTACAATTTCTTACACGAAGATTTGATTGAGAATTAATTAATTTCCAAACTATCTTACTATTCTTATGTTGCTTATATTTACGTCACGACGTATGAGAATTAGCACGAAGCAAACTTGTCACTATTGATTAATTTTATTATAAAATAGATTAAGCTATAGTTAGTATAGACTTTTTGCACTACTTGCCCCTACTTTCTCAAGAAGGAATTGAAACTGAGCTCATATATGCTTCATTTTTAAATAAAAGGCTAGATTCCTTGTAGATATAAGATGAATATCACAAAATAATGAAACTTGATATTGTTTATGCCTTAGTTCTTCTAACATTAATTTCAACCATATTGCTTATTAAGTTGTGCAACTCCTACATATTTCACTTTTATTATTGAAGTAACTACATCTATTTGTAGCTTTGAAACTCAACTTACAACCCAGCCAATAAGCATGAACATATACCTAGAGTAGGTTTACTTTTATCAAGATCAATTACACAATTAGAATTAGTATATCATTTGACAATAAAATATGATCATCAATATTGTAATTTAACATCATAGGTCCTTTAATATATCTTAAGTTCTTATTTAAAATATTCCAATACTCTCTATTAGGATTTGTCATATACCAACTAATGGCTCTCACTACAAGTACAATGACCAATTTATACAAATTATAGCTAATATTAAACTTTACACTGTAGATGCATATGATACCCAAAACATCTCCATTCTTTCATCTTCACTGGTAAGGCTCATACTAGAGGACAATATGAAATTAATAAAAGAGATATAAACTAGCTTACATGTTTTCATATTGAAGCATCGCAAAACCTTTTTTGGGAAGTTGTCTTTTAGATAGCTACATCTTCTCATTATTTCTATCTCAATAAATTTACATCACTAAAATCTTGTTTATTAGTCTCACCTCCTACATTTCAAATTCTATAGTTAACATTGCATTCAATTCTTTAATATAATCATTATTGGGGTCTATAACTAATATGTTGTCTACATACAATAATAAGACAATAAAATTATTATTTCCAAACCTCTTAAATATGCAAGGGTTGCATTTAGCCTATTTTTCTAAAGCTTATAAAAGAATCATATCTCTTATGCCAAAATATTGTTACCTATTTAAGACTATACATGGATTTGTTCTACTTGTAAACTAAATTATCTTTTCCTTTTTTTTCAAAGCCTTTTGGTTGTAGCATATAATTTTTGTCTTCAAGATATGTATAAAGAAAAGCACTTTTCACATATAATTGTTCTAGATGTAAGTCAAATATAATACACATAGTTAGGAATACTCTAAATGTAGGAAGTAGAACCATAGAAGAGAACTTTCATTAAAGTCAATTTCATTTTTTTAACATATCCTTTCACTTCCAATCTTACATGATGTCACAAAACTTGATTATTACCATTTTGCTTAATCTTGCAAACTCATTTGTTACTAGTTGGCTTCCTTCCATGTAGTAATGATACAAGTTCCCAAGTTTTAATTTTCTAAAGAGTTTTAATTTTGTCCTATGTTACTGCCATCTATTTAAATCATTTGGATTATTAAGTAATTCTTGGAGAGTTAGTGACTTTCTATCATCTATTAAAAGGTTGTATGATGTATTTCCCTTATATAATTTAAGCTTTAATTTAGTGGTAGTTTTGTGTGATTTGATTGAAAAATGTTTGGATCTTCAAAGTCAATTGGTTCTTGACCATCTTGCCTTAGTGTTGCTTTTAAAAAAGTCTCTTATTAAAAGTCCTTTTTTCACATATATTATATCATAGTATCTAAACTTCTTCGAGAATTGATGTTATCTTTTTTTCTTTGTAATTTATCTTTTTATAAACAAACTCCCTTGTTGATAATAACTTTGTAGGAAATAGGATCCCAAAGTGATACTCCTTCACTCATTTAACATATCCTAAAGCTAAGTATTTCTTCAAATTTGGATCCATTTTCTTGGTTTTCTTATCATTATACACAATGTATACATGACTGTCAAATATATGAAGGTTGAAACAATTCACTAGCTTCTTAGTCAGTATCTCCATTTGTGTTTTTAACTCAGTTGCAATTCATGGAACCTAATTCACTATATAATAGGTCATATTGATTACTTTTGCTCAAAAGGCCATATATAGGTCTACAACCCTTAAAATTACTTTTGTTCTCTCTAATAAAGTCCTGTCATGTGCTTTGCCACTTCATTCTTTTTAGGAGTATATATAACAACTACTATCTTTTGATGCCTTATTATTTATAACATGCATCAAATTTATTGCTAGAATATTTTCCTTCATTATTCATGCTTAAACACTTTATCTTTTTATCATAATCAAGTTCAACAAAGTTTTGAAAACTTTAACTGAGAATACATATCCTTTGCTCTTAATAGGGTGCATCCAACCCCTCCTAAAATTGTCATTAACGATATGAATAAAAAGATTTACTCCTATATGGATAGAATTATTGCTTGCCGCACATTAGAATAAACCAATTCAAGGACAATCTTGCTTTTTTAAATTTGATGTGTTAAATTTTACATGGTATTATTTGCTTGTAACATAATACTCATAAAATGGCAGCAACATCTTTGTGAGCCTAAGGAGTAACTTTTTCTTAACAAAGATCTTTGATCCTTCTTTAGATATATGTCTAAATTTATGATGTTATAGCATTGAAAATTTTTCACTTTATTTAAAGAGACTAATACTTTTGCTTCTCTTATTATCTCTCTCTTTAAATTGTACAAGTTTGTACATATCTTCTCTCCATTCATAAGTACAAACACACCTTAAATTGTTTTTAAAATCTTATTGGAAATTTATATTTTATATCTAAGATCATTTCATTTTCCTAAAGACAATAACATTTTTCTTTAAGCCCTTCACATATGAATTGTATTGTTATATATCTTGAATTTCATTATTCCAATGACGATAACCTTAGAGGATAATCTTCATAACTATACATAAAACCTCTTGTGATGTGTTCATAATAATGAAATTATTCTCTTCTAGTGTTCATTTTAAAACTAGCTCTGAAGTTAAAGACCCATAAATCAAATAGTGACCTCTTGCTTTCATTTGTTATTTTTGCTTCACAATATAAAATATTGTCATCATCCAAAGAACTTATAAAATTTCGTTGAGGACTATTTATTTCCTACCAAATCCTTTTTAATTAGCCTTTCTTACCATAATTTTAGTTATTTAAATTCTTCTTACTTTCTGATTTTGACTTACCATAATTTTGGCTCCCACTTAGGTCAAGTTTCATTGATATCCCTCTTGTTACCGTCAAGCCTTTAACT
The DNA here is from genome assembly GCA_027478595.1 of Erythroxylum anguifugum. Taxonomy (NCBI): domain Eukaryota; kingdom Viridiplantae; phylum Streptophyta; class Magnoliopsida; order Malpighiales; family Erythroxylaceae; genus Erythroxylum; species Erythroxylum anguifugum. The sequence continues at coordinate 50,562,616 of JANIPN010000002.1, forward strand.
TATTATAAACTAGATTATCCATTTTCCTAATTCTTATGCTAACTTTTTTCCTCCGTAATTGCAATTACAACATCATTAAATATTAGGTAATATGTAAGAAGATTATTTGTTAAGTTGATGACGAGTTAATTATGAAAAGCATATAGAATCTAAAGTTCAAGTTCTACATATTTATGTGGTTTTATTTTATAGCTCAAAGATGTGAGTTGAGATAAAAGAGTAGTCAAATTATTAATGCACCCAGTTTCTTAAAAAAAAATTTACTTTTTTAATTAACTTGTTGTTGTATATATTTGTGAGATGATCTAATATCTCTTTTATTATTTTTTTGATCATCTATAAAACATTCATCAGTTGAAAATACATGTATATTTGCAACAATATTCACGTATATTTAATTCCACTTACTGTCATTTGTGAAGTCCATCATCCTTCCACTAATGGTACTTATAAGTCAAATATCCTTTGTGAGTATAGCTTTCATCTTCAACTTTTACAATGAAAAATATTCTTGTTAAACTTCTTAATGTTAAATTTGGTTGCCATTGTAACTATTTAAAATTGCTTTGAGTTAAGAAAAATAGCTCTCACTATTTCACATGAATATTACCTGATACCTTCAAAGGGTAAATATTATCCAACTTATTTCTTGTTAGAATATCCACTTATAATAGCAACCACATAAAATAGGATAAGTAGTTACACATTTTGGTAAGGCTCAGATAGCATTTTTTGAATTAATTAAGTGATTCAAGTAGGATCTTAACTCAATTAAGATTGAAAGAAATAAGAGACACAAAATATTGTTACAAGTAGAAATAAGAGTTAAATTGTAAACGTTCACTAAATATTTAAAACCTAGAATAATAGGATCCTCACATTCTATACTCTTGAATGCATAAACTTGTTTTTCTATACATGAATTCAGAAAATAGATGAGTATTTACAAGTTAATTAAACTAACTATAGCCAGATATTTTAATTTTTTTTTCTATTTATGACATATTCTATTTTTTTTTGGTAAATCAAAACTTGATAAATAATAAAAGGTTATGTACAAGCAAGAGCTATCAAAGGTGTGCTCAAACACGCAAAAGCAAAAGACATGCATCTAACTGCCCTGCCAGCAATTTCGCCTAGTCAGAGTTTACCAAAGCCTATTAGAATAGAACATGATCAAGCTCAAACCAATCACATAGACAATTTCTAATTTTTACTTTTGCACTATACATTATTTTTCTTTATCTAGATATTTTGTGGCTATTATTTAGATATTTTGTGAGTAATATCTAGATTCTTTTATTAATAATCTTTATATATATAGAGAGAGAGAGAGAGAGAAATCCATTTTGGTATTTTCATTCAACTAGCTGATGATATTTGATATTTTAGTGTTGATATACACCATAAGTTTCTTATTTACATAAAAATGGACTCAGGCATAAGGAAATAAGCAAATTCCAAAATTATCCCCATTTCAAGCAAAAAGAGTTAACAATCATCTCCTACGAATTTTTTAATCATAAATACTTTTTTTTTCAAACATTTAGATATAAAGAATAAAAATCATATAAGAACAATCATAGCAATATTAGCAAACATCATGAAAAGGATACAACCTTTTAAGTATTCCTTATTAAAACAAGTCATTGTTAAAGTATCCTAAAAAGGAGGTCTAACCCGCAGTAACAAAAGGTTTACATTATGTTCGAGTCTTTTAGTGAATAGTTGGCCAAAATTCCTCATTTGATTTTGAGTCATTGATTTGTCAATCCTTTCATTAAATTTTGTTGTTAACTGTTGCTTGCTTGACATTTGTAGTATGAAAAGTCACATTAAAGAAATTGATTGAGAACTAATGGGTGACATGTGACAAATAGATTAATCTTAATTTATTAAAAATTTAAAATTAATTAATATTATATTTATTGGTTTGATGCAATAATGATAAATACTTTACTATCCTTTTCTTCATTATGCAATAATATTATTAAAAATAAAATTGTTAATTTCTTATATTTTATTTCTATATTATCATCACACCTGGTCTAAAGTTCCGCAATAAAGCACAGTCTAAGAAGGTCCTATAGTACGCATCCACATTTCTGTATAGCATAGAGACTGTTTATTTTTTATATGTTTATAAATAATTAATTATAAAAAAATAAAATCATAAAACTTCGTCGTAACAACTCGGCAAACACCATTGGTAAGACGGTGGCTATATATTATGGTAAGATAAAAAATTTCATAGGAAAGACAGTCGAGAGCGTCTCTCCTGCTTTCTGCAACTCCTTTGTTCCGTTCTTTGTTTCTCTATGCGTTCTCCAACAATAGCGACGAACGAATTGTTTTCGTCACATTAACGCTTCCCTTTTGGTTCTGTGAACTCTCCTCCATTAACCAGAATTCTCATTCTTTCACCCACAAAAAGAAAGAGGAAAAGAAAAGTTCTTGCCTTTCTCTACAAGACAAAACAAAGAGTAGTTGATAGTCAGTTCGTTCATCTTCAACATATCCCGTCACCCAAAGGCCACCACTACTCGTATATCTATCGGTTTCCTTTTTTTGGTGAATATTCCACACCAACTCTTTGAAAAAGAGTCTCTTTATATACTGTGTGTAGGTTTGTTCCCTTTTTTTCTTTTAGAGATTGACGAACAAGAGGAGACTAAGTATTTGTTAGTTTTAAGTTATGGTTTTAGATTTTTTAGAATCTGTTTCAGTTAACTGTCAAGGCTTTGACTTAGACTCGTCTCGTTGTTTACTGCCCGATCAGGTCGAGGATAGCGATTGCCTTATTGGATACGTTACTCTTTTATAGAGTCTGGTTTCACCTTTCATCTTCTCAGGAAAGTGATGGAAATGGCGGATAAACCGAAGTTCGTAAGCGAGAATCGTTTTTCTGCTTTATGGGTTTTGTTTAACAATTCTTGTTTTCTTGTAAAGGTCGAGACTTTATCTTGTTAAACGTTCTATTGGGTTCTGGGTTTATTTCTTCTGTTCAATTAATTATTACAATGTTGTTGCTTTTATTAATTGCTGGATTTAGTTACTTTGTCTTTTCTCTAACAGAAAGTTTGTTTCTTCCTATTCCTCTCTTTCATTCACTCACTATTTCATTTCTTTTCTCATCTTTCGCTTTCTTCTTTATACCGGATTAGGAGATCGCCCCTCCGTTTGAGGGTGGTGGGATAGAGCGTAATATGGCAAACCAAAAGATTTCCGTTTTGGATCATGCAAATGGATTGCCGTACACTGCGGAGAAATCTGACAGCTTTGTAATTGACATGGAAAACTTCTCTTATGGCAGCAACAAGGATGTTAATGCAAATTCAAGAATTGCTGTAAGTCTTCGAATATCTGTTCTTAATTGTTCTTAAGATATAATTATGACACCTCAAGTAATATCCTCCATCTTTTAATGTTCTCCAATCTCCAATAGTGAAGTAAAGCTTGTTTCAGATGAGCGTCAACGAGTTGATTGTGTTTCTTCTCTAAATATTTTCCATCACAAAAACTGAGGATTTAATCTCTTTTGTTTTTCTACCTGTTCTTTCTTGCATCTTTGTCTTCTTGTATTAAACAAACGTTTGTTTGTGGAAGGGGGTTTATTTTTTTGTCTTTTCCAATGAATGAATCAGTTGCAGAGAAGCCTTTCCAGAAAAGGACCTCAGCGAGTGATTGAAAAGAAAATGAATCCCAGTACTTCATCCAAGGACAGAGAAGCCATTGTTAGTAATTCTTCGCCAAGAGGTAATAATTTGCTTCTCAAACTGTATTTTAAGTTACATTTTGCCTCTGTTTCATTGTGGTCCTTCTTATAGCTTCTGTGATATTGGCATTTACCAAAGATATAGGCGTATTTTCTTTCCTATATGATGAATTGATGATTTGAAAAGGAAAGATTTGTGGACACTTCAAGATAGTCCATTTCTGTGGATAAATTAACTGATCACTACCAATTTTTTATGGTTGAGTTTGCTCTGGGGTTCTGGACCTTGAATTTATTTATCCGAGAGATGTTTTATGCTAGGTATAATACAGCCGTTAAACAACAAACTTGTTATGAATTATTTATGACTAGTTTCAGTTAGTGGCTTCCATGGATGGACTAAAATACAATTTTTGATTACAGAACCCCTACAATCACACAGCTTGTTTATCATTTAGTGACACCTGTGGTCACGGCTAGTACTTCTATTATAGTCACTAGCAATATTATTCCTCGATTCCCAATATTTTATCTCGACTTCTTCAATGGAGTTGGTCATTTTGCTGCTGTGTCAATTAAACTATGAAGATGGGAAAGGTAGTTATATTGTGATACAGAAGTAAACTGACTCTACCGCAGTTAATGCATTGATGGGACCAACATACTTACAGTTTTGAATGTGAAACGTTACCAAACTATGGATTAAACCATGGTAAATAAGGCAATTGAATTTCTTTACTCGGGTTTGCATAATTAATTTAAGTTACCTCCATTTTGTTGCCACCCTTTTTGTTGAAATACTGTTACCTTTGCTATATCTGAAGACAGTGAAATATTAGTTTAGCAAAAGAATTTATCATTATATTTCCTTCATGGTATTATTAATCTGCAGCTACTTTAGTAGGCCCTAGCACGCTTGAAAAGGTCGAAGAAGTAGCAGTAGGGACCATCGATCATACCAATACCTCTCAAATTCATCATCAGATCACCATCACGACCAGTAACATGAATGCCAGAACAGAGGCCAGATGCCCATCAAGGAGAAACAGTTTCAAGCGTCCTTCATCATCATTGGTTCTTGATCCCAAAAGGATTCTCTTCATTTTTGCCACCATGTAAGCATACAACTTAAGCCTGCAAAAATTTTCGATCCTTTATCTACATGATTATTTTCTATGGGCTTGGTAAAATTATGTTTAGGTTTAGTCATTAAGAATGCTAGCATGTTCATATATTTCATCCTGTGTGTATTGCTCTGCGTGACAGATCAAGCTTAGGGACAATACTTCTAATATACTTCACAATCTCAGTTGGGAAGCTCGCCCATGGTGAAGATGTTCAGGACTGATGACAGTGACAATCTGCCAAACCACTTGTCACACTATAAAGCAGCTTGTTGGATAAAATCCAGATGAATGTTATCAGAAGATGGCACGTACGATGCATATTGCAGATACATAGGCTTGCTTTGACGAGAATTTTACGGTTTATGCACACAAAAAAAAAGAAATGATAATAGATCATAATATAATGGTAGCAGGCTAACTAGCAGGTTCGAGCTTTGACACAGAGAAGCGTATACATTTTTACAGGAAGTTACTAAATGTCTGAGATGACTGTGACAAGGAAAAGTTTCTTTATCGTTTTGTTTGTATAGATAAGAAAAGGTGGTGTCTTGGGCTATTGTGCGTCTCCAATCTCCACAGAGCTCGACAAGGGAAAAAAGACAATGGCTTTTGCTTTTATCTTTTTCTCCATCATTTCTATTTCTTTACTATTCCTTCCAATCCTTTGCTGTTTTAGTATTCCGCTTAAGAGTAGCTCTTGTTCATGGCTGTCATGTGACTGATAAAGGAGAAAAAAGCAGTGCAAAAACCATCAAAATTTTAAAGGCAACCAAGAAGCAAGCACGCGCACTAGGCCTTTATTTTAGCTCAAGTATTGAGCATTCCAGAAACAGGTGATGGGGGATAGAGAGAAGGCTAAAGAATAATAGGC
>JANIPN010000002.1:50751213-50762469 GCA_027478595.1 Erythroxylum anguifugum
AAAACTTTACACGCACTCTCTGTGGGATCGACCTAGACTCACCACTGCTACAGTAGTAGTCTAGTTATTTTAATTTTAACTAGCGATACGTCGTGCGGTTAGAGAGGCATCCGTTGCGGTGACTAGTCCAGACCACAAGTCTGCAATGACGTCGCATAGAAAGCTTGGACATATGTTAGAACAGGGAATGAAGATACTTGCAGAGAAGAATCTACTTCTAGGTCTCACAAGGTATCACTACCCTTCTGTGAGCATTGCATTGTGAGTAAGCAACATCGTTTGAAGTTTAGCACATCAAAGTTCAGAAGCAAAGAAATTCTAGAATTGATTCACTCTGATGTATGGCAAGCACCAATTACGTCCCTAGGAGGAGCAAATTTCTTTGTATCATTCATCGATGATTATTCCAGGAGATGTTGGGTCTTTCCTATCAAGAGGAAGGCAGATGTGTTTCTAACTTTCAAATTTTACAATGCGCGGGTGGAACTTGAATCTGGTAAGAAGATCGAGTGTTTGCGCTCAGATAATGGAGGTGAATATACTAAAAAAGAATTTGATGACTTCTGCAAGAAAGAAGGTATCAAAAGGCAGTTTACGACGTCATACACTCCTCAACAGAATGGAGTAGCAGAGTGGATGAATAGAACTCGGTTGCAAAGAACAAGAGCGATGATGAGAACTGCAAGCTTAGATAAGAAATTCTGGGCAGAAGCAGTTAATACCGCCTGTTATGTGGTGAATCGAGCTCTATCAACTGCAATTGAGTTGAAGACACCGATGGAGATGTGGACTAGTAAACCAGTGGATTATTCCAACCTTCATATATTTGGAAGTCCAGCTTACGTGCTGTTCAATGCCCAAGAAACCACAAAGTTGGATCCAAAATTCAGAAGATGCATTTTCTTAGGGTATGCTGAAGGTGTGAAGGGGGTATCGTCTGTGGGATACTACTGCCCACAACATTGTTATCAGTAGGGATGTTATCTTCATGGAAGATAAGGATCAAGAGCAAGCAGAAAATGTTGGGACTATACAAGAGAATCTAGAAACTACAACAGTACAAGTGGATAGGGAAGTTGATCAAAATGATTCTTCTGAAGCTGCACCAGAGCACGAGTAGCAAGTACCAGTTGAATATGATGTTCCAGATGCTCAGAGACCAACTTGTATGAGAAGAGCACCGAGCTGACACTCAAATTATATTATGGAGAGCAATATTGCATACTGTCTTTTAACTGAGGGTGGAGAGCCATCAACTCTTGAAGAAGCAATGACTAGTTCAGATGCATCTCAGTGGATGACAGCAATGCAGGAAGAAATTGAAGCTCTGCATAAGAATAAAACACGGAGCTGGTATCACTACCGCAAGGAAGAAAGCCTATTGGCAATAAATGGGTTTACAAGATCAAGCAGAGTGGTGATGATCAAGTAGAGCGATATCGTGCTAGATTGGTGGTAAAAGGATATGCTCAGAAAGAAGGTATTGATTTTAACGAAATATTTTCTCCTGTAGTTCGACTCACTACAGTTCGAGTAGTTCTGGCAATGTTTGTTGTATATGACTGGCATCTTGAGCAGTTAGATGTGAAAACTGCATTTCTTCATAGAAATCTTGAAGAAAAAATTTATATGCTCCAACCAGAAGGTTTTGAAGAAAAAAAGAAAGAGAACTTGATTTGCAGGTTGAACATATCTCTATATGTTTTAAAGTAGGCACTTAGGTGTTTGTATAAGAAATTTGATTTCTTCATCATGAGCCTTGGATACAGCAGACTGAATGCAGACCCTTGTGCGTACTTCGAGAGGTTTGAGAAAGATGATTTTATAGTCTTACTATTGTATGTAGACGATATGTTGGTAACAGGCCCCAATAATGATCATATCAAAGAATTGAAGGCACAGTTGGCTAGGGAATTTGAAATTAAGAACTTGGGACCGGTAAACAAGATTTTAGGGTTGCAAATTCACCGAGACAGAAATAATAAGAAGATTTGGCTTTCTCAGAAAAATTATTTGAAGAAGATCTTGCGGTGATTTAACATGCAAGACTGTAAGTCAATTTATACCCCTCTTTCTGTTAATTTCAAGTTATCCTCAATTATGAATCCTAGCAATGAAGAAGAGAGGATGGAGATGTCTCGAGTACCGTATGCATCAGCACTGGGAAGCTTAATGTTCGCTCTGATTTGTATAAGACCAGACATTGCACATGCAGTGGGAGTTGTTAGTAGATACATGGCGAATCCTGGTCGAGAGCATTCGAATACTATCAAGAGGATTCTCAGATATATCAAAGGAACCTCAAATATTGCATTATGTTATGGAGGATCAGAGTTTACTGTCAAAGGATATGTTAATGCTGATTATGCAGGTGATCTCGATAAAAGTAAATCCACTACAAGATATGTGTTTACACTAGCTAAAGGAGCTGTGAGCTGGGTTTCAAAACTGCAGTCAGTTGTGGCTACGTCAACAACAGAAGCAGAATATGTAGCAGCTACACAAGCAAGTAAAGAAGCAGTGTGGTTAAAGATGTTGTTGGAAGAACTTGGGAATAAACAAGAGAATATTACTCTATATTATGACAATTAGAGTGCTTTGCATCTTGCCAACAATCCAGCATTTCATTCAAAGACAAAACACATCTGAGTTCAATATCACTTCGTTCATGAGAAAGTGGAAAAAGGAACGGTGGATATACAGAAAATTCATACAAAGGAGAACCTGACAGATTTTATGACAAATGCAATCAATGGTGACAAGTTTATGTGGTGTCGATCCTCGTGCGGCCTGACAGAGACGTAAGCAATATGAAGCGGCAAGGTAGAAAGTGTGAAGATCTAATTGACACTCAATCAAATCTTCAAGTGAGAGAATTGTCAAAAATGGTAAGCACCATTCGGTGCCTTTCAAAGTTGACAGCCACCAACTTTGAAAATTGTAGCCAAATCCCATATGTTTTCCTGCCTATTTATAGTGATAACTCTGCTCCTGTTGGCACCAATTCCACTGGTGGATGTGAGATTAAAGAAGAGAGTCGGCAAATAAGAGAGCAACAACAGAAGGCAATGCAGGAACTTTTGATGAAGGGGCGTGTTGTTGCTCTTGCAATGCCCACCAACGATAAAGCGGTCCGAGCTCATCTTTGTCGCCTTGGTGAACCTGTAAAAAATTTTGGAGAGCGAGAAATGGAGAGACATGACAGGTTGAGGATGCTTACGGTGAAGTTGGGTTCTGAAGGGCAGTTGGCAAAGTTGATGAAAAATCAGGTAGACAAGGAGGTTGTGGCTACTGCCAGTACAAAAGATGATGCTGAGGAGGAAATGGTTCAGTATCCATTTTATACTGAAGGGTCAAAGGAGCTGTTGGATGCTAGGATTGATATTGCAAAGTATTCTGTTTCAAGGGCTGCGCTGCGCCTTCAACGCATTAGGAGGAAGAGAGATGATCCAGATGAAGATGTGGATGCTGAGATTGGTTAGCCTCTGAAACAAGCAGGGAGTTTGGTTCTTGATTGTAGTGAGATTGGAGATGATAGGCCTCTCTCTGGTTGTTCTTTTTCTAATGATGGAAGGTTGCTGGCCACCTAGTATCTTCTTCTGCTTACTCTCTCTAATTTTAGTTTCCATTTGTTGCTTATTAATTTTGTTGTCATTCTGTTTGTGTTATTACTTATTAACACAGAAAATTAATAGCAGTCTTAGAATATACTAGTGGCATTTTCTAGTGTTATCCCTATAACAGAATGAGAGCATCAAATTAGAAATTGCTCATGTCCCTACTTCGGCCTAACTGATCAGCCTTTCTATGTTTACATTGTTTTGCAAATCTTATCCTTCTTGTATTACAATTGCTACTAAAAAAATGTCTTTCAAGCGTACTATATGATGAATGAGGCATGCTCAGGTTGGAATATTATAAATGAATATTATAAATGAGGTGATGTTTGTGAAATGATCTCCAGTTATCCTTCATTATTTAAATGCAATATGAAAAGAATGCATTTGGGTCACTGAAGTTTCAGAATGCTGCAACCTTCCTTGTAGAAGTGCTAAGTGGTTCCATATATTACATTATGCAATTATTTGTCATTAGAGGATCTAATCTACTTTTATATTTGTATATGATAGTAAAGAAGTTTGTTTTGCATTCTTCTACTGTAGCGCTTTGAATGGACTTGCTAGAATATGGAGCCTGCCACAAGTTAATAAAGTTTCCACTTTGGAGGGATACACAGAAAGTGCAACTGATTGCATTCTCTCCTGTGCTTAACCATTATAGTAACTGCATCAGCTGATAGAACTGCACGTTTATGGAACACCAGATGGCTCCCTCTTAAGGGTGTTTGAGGTCATCTAGATCTTCTTGTATGCATTGCTTTTCTTCCTTCAGGAAAGTACCTAGGAACTATTAAGTTTTGACAAGATATGGAGGTTATGGGATGTAGATACTGATGCGGATTACTAATTCATGAAGGTCATAGTAGGAGTGTCTATGGGATAGCCTTCCACCATGATGGATTTTTAATAGGATCCTGCGGACTAAATGCATTGGCACATGTTTGGGACCTACATTCTGGGAGAAGCATTATGGCTTTAGAAGGGCATGTCTAGCCGATCGGTTTCTAATGTGTATCTTTTCTTGACTTGCCGTAGAATCACTTGCTGAAAATGTATTTGTGAAACACACAATGTTTCTTTGGTTTCTTAAATAGGTTCTGGGTATCAGCTTTTCACCCAATGAGTACCACTAGATGCATTTGCACATGTTTGGGACCTATGTTTTGGGAGAAGCATTATGGCTTTAGAAGGGCATGTCAAGCCGATCAGTTTCTACTGTGTATCTTTTCTTGAATTGCCATAGAATCACTTACTGAAACTGTATTTGTGAAACACATAATGTTTCTTTGGTGTCTTATATAGGCTCTGGCTATCAGTTTTTCACCCGGTGAGTGCCATTTATGTTAGAAAATACAAACCCTCCTTCATTATGGATAATTATGTTGTTATGATAAAAGATAAGGTTTGGGATGGAGAAAAATATCTAGTGTTGATGTGGAAGCTTATGGATGAATGTAGAAGCTTATGGAAGAATCTTATGGATAAGGATGAGTGATTTGATGAGTCAAAGAAGTGGTCGAATTGAATTTGAAGTCTTGAAGATAAGGATGAATGAAAGAAGTAGTGAAATTGAATTTGAAGTCTTATGGATAAAGATGAGTCAAAGAAGTAGACAATTTGTATTTGAAGTCTTGAAGATAGGAATGAGTTAATTAATGTAAGAAGAATCCAAATTGCATTTGAACTCCTTTGGCATGTCTATATATAGGTGGTCTTGTAACCATTTATATGAGATGATGAGTTGATGAAAAAAGAGAGAAAGAGAGCATTTGAAGAGAGAAGTGCTTAGAGAGAGCTGTAGCTCTTTATGTAAAAAAAAAAAAGAAAGATTGAGAGAAAAAGTGTTGTAACACTTAGAGAGAGACATTTGTATCTTGTGAGTGTGTCTTTTGTATTCACAAACTTTGTTATCAATACATATACATATTTTGTGAAAGATTCTGTTATTTTATTTGGAGCCCATCAAAGCTTCCAACAATTTAGCGACTACTGGCGAAGACAATACTTGTAGGATACGGGATTTGAGGAAGGAAAAGTCCTTATATATCACGCCAGCACACTCGAACCTTGCATTACAGCTGAAGTTTGAGCCTCAAGAAAGCTATTACCTAGTCACTGCGTCTTATGGCATGACTTCTAAGGTTCTCTTGTTCATTTTTCACTTTTTATTATCGACTTTCCTAAGTTTTGATGTGTGCTTGTGTCCGAATATTTCTACAACTGCAGCCATTGGCTATTCCATCATGAGATGGTGGGACTTTGATTGTTTTGAATAACTGAAATTTTAACTAATTCTATTTTTCCGGCACTTGTATTAGGGAGGTTGGTCAGGCCAAGAGTTCAAGCCAGTGAAAACATTTTCAGCTCATGAAGTAAAAGTCAGTTCGGTTGATGTTGGTACTGGTAACTCCTTAAACTCCACAAGGGGATAACTAAATTCACCGTGCTTTCTTCCATTCTTTTAATCTGTCTTATCAATTTTCATTTTGGTCTTGATAAAATTGTAAATAAAATCAATTCTTTAAGATTAACTTCACTGAGGTTTGGTTCAGATATCGACATATATAATGTTATTAGTCGTCAGACATGGACAAATTCCTATTGGAGTCTGTAGAAAGGACTTGTGAAATTGGGAAAATGGAAGTAGGAGACTTTGAAAAAAGGATTTGACTATCTTGTTATCCCACTCTTGTATTTAAGTAATATGCCCAAGATATTGATTGTTTATGCAGTCTTTAAGTTTAAACATATGCTCAGAGTTTTGGTGTCTGCATTTATATGTTCTCTGTTAATTCACTTTGTTATGTCAACAATCTAGATTACCCACGCATATCAACATTGGCAATTCCATTTATATGTTTCTTGGAAGTGCCATGTTGGCTGTGAAGTTCTTTTCTGCAAGCCCTCTTAGGCGCAAATGTTGGTTTGGGATCATATGAATCACTGCCTGCATGCAATCTTAAGAATAAAAATGATACGGTCAAAATTAAAGTTTGTTATACAAGAAATTTTATAAATCTTTTTACAAGAAATTTTATAAATCTTTCATATTTGACTGATTGAGAATAGTTTTATGATTTGTATGATCAATCATGTGCATGTAAATGGAATTCCTAGGATTTTCTTTTTAGTATTATAATTTATAAGGACATAATGAAAGATTGTGAATGGTTAATTAATAATTTTTGTCTTTTTATGTTTTACAATAAATCGATTTTTGTAATATTCATTGCCAAAGAAAGATGATTATTGTGTGTTTTAATGAGGTATATATAATTTTTTCAATTTTCTCCATAATATTCATCTAACTTGTTAATATCTCCAAATCTAAACTGTATAATCTACATATGTAAAAAAAATTATCTAGACATGTTATAGTTATAAATCATAATATATTATGAATACGGTAATAACATTTCAAATACATTAACATTATGAATTTTATTTTTTAAGTATTTGTATATGATTAAGCTTTTTAGAATTGACTACTGAATATTTATAGGAAAGTAACAATGTTACATAACAAAACTTTATTTTTGATATAAAGTTATTATTTTAATTTTGACAAATGTCGTTATTTATTTTACAAATAAATAGAGGGAGTTCGAGTACTCTGGATAGCTTAAGTTTGTTCAAGAAAATTCGATGATCCAGTTTGGACTCATACTAGATTGTTTCCTAGTATAAAGAACTATAATATTTATTTGAATTGCAAAAAACATTTGAAAGGTTTAGTAATTGTTAGATTAAAGAAACATTTAACTGAAATTAAAGGTGATAGGGAGCCTTGTAAGAAAGTTAGTTATAACGTGGAATGACAAAGAAAAACTTTGCTAAAAGAGAATCAGAATGAGAAAGACAGAAGGTAAAGACTAAATTATGAAATTTGTAATAGAAGCTTTTTTTATAGTCAGGATGATACTGACAATGTTGTAGATCGTATTCCTACCCAATGAGAAGGGATTACTGCAACTAATGTGAAGAAGAGAAGAAAACAAGTATCTAACTTTTTTGCTCTTCGAACAACTCTTCGAACTCAACCTTCAATTCATAATATCTTACAATCTAAAAAAACATGTTATAATGTAGACTTGACAATAGCTAGATAGTGGTATAATACAAGTCTATCATTTAATGATGCTCAATCTTATTATTAACAATATATGTGTATATGCTATTACCTTTAATGGTCCAGAACATAAAACTCCTTCAATTAATGACTACAGAGGTAATATTTGAGTAGCTTTTTTTGTGAAAAAAATTATTGGAATGAAAGAGAATTCATTTGGACAACGTACGCATGGGTGTTCAATCATATATAATGATTGGATAAATAGAAAACATGAGTCTATTATTATTATTTTGGTTTATTCTACTAAAAGAACAATATTTTTGAAGTATATTTATGCATATATTCTTGTAAGAAATGTTGATACTTTATTTAAGATATTTGATGAAGTTGTGAATGAAATTGAGCCTGAAAATATTATACAGTTCATCAATTAAAATGATGCTACTTACAAAGCAACTAGGAAAAGATTGTAAAGAAAATATAATTTTTCGATTGGATTCTTTATGCTGCATATTGTGTATTGATATAATGTTGAAAGATATAAGAGATGCTAGATACTTTCCTATCATTAATGAAACTGTGCAGAAAGTGAGAAAAGTAACTAAGTTTATTTATAATCGTGGATGTGTTCTTAATTTGATAAGAAAGGATTTCACCAATGGTAAGAACTTGTGCCATTTTGCCATTATAAGATTTGCAATTAATTTCTTATCACTTTAATATTTTGTTCTAATCAAGATGGAACTGAGATAAACATTTACAAGTAATGAGTAGGTTATATCTCAATATGTTAGGTCTAATGTTAAAATAGAGGTTTTTAGAATTATACTTGAAGATCATGAATTTTGGTCCTAATGTTAGTTTGTCATCTGAGTTTATGAGTCTTTGGTGAGAGTATTTTCTATAGTTGATAGTAATGAGAAGGCAACAATATGGAGAAGGCAAAAGAAGCAATCAACAACAATACAAAAAATACATCTTCCTTATATGTACCTTATCTTCTAATCATTAATGAAAGATTGAAAAGATAATTTTACTCCATTTTGTTTGTTGATGGGGCATTTTTCAATCTTAGTATCTATTTTAGACAAGGATTTATAAAGAAAGCTAAAGCTAATAGGGAAATATTATTAACTAGGATTAATTACAAAAAAAGCTCAAATTTTACTTAATTTCTCAATCCTAGTCCGAACTTTAAAAAATGGAGCTAAAATGTCCCAACTTTTTATTTGTTACGAAAATAGCTAGACGTTAAGTTTTTCGTTAATGTCGCTGATGTGACAAACCGCATCAAATTTTGTACATGCCATGTGTCTAACATGTGGCTCAATTTTTTTCAACTCATTTCTTTAAAAATTAATTAAATTAAAAATCAGTTAAATTAAAACAAAAAATAGCTTTTGTTTTGTTCATTCTTGAGTCTTCACAATACACTCTCCTGCTCTCTTATTTCTACCCTTTGGTGAATGGTATGCAACCTTTGTCTTTATCTTTATGCTATCTTAGACTAACACATTTATCTTTTTGCTACATCATATGTGGAATTCTTTGGTAGGGTATTTAACATTTTGCGTGAGAACAATCCAGAGCTCGTTGGGGATAGGCATAGTGGGAACAATCCAGAGCTCGTAGGTTCTTCATGAGGGAACAAAGAAGACTGTATTTGTGAATTTCATGGATTTTTGAAATACAATCATAATGAAATGATTAATATAAGAAAGAATAGTTTGTAAAGAAAAATTGTTATATAATAAAATGATATATATATATATCTTGATACGTATGCACTTGTGAGGAGATGCAAAACTTACAATATTGTGAAGATGAATATTTTATGTAAGAATGTTTATAGAAATCATGGGGTAATTCATAAGGAAAGAGAACATACAAGACACCTTATGACTTCACTACCTTGTTCTATTGCTCGTGAAGATAATTTTTTGTGATCTTTTCAAGAAAACTAGATCCTCATTCCATCTTCCTTTCATTTATAGACTAAAATATGTAGGATGTATCGATAGATTGCTGAATTGGGGACAAATGGATCTCTTGATGGCCAACAAAAGTTAGTTATGAACTGAATATTTGCGCCCCAAAATTTTGAGGGGATAATGCGTCGTTATATCAATAAGTAGCTTTTCTTTGCCTATACTATCAAATTATATGGTATGATAGATATTTTTTTTTTAGTTATGAGGCCTTCTTATTAGGTTATTATAGTTAGATTTAACAGCCACATTAAGATTAGAAGCATTTACATTGTTAACAGTTGCAATGAAGCAAAATATGTTTATGGGTGAATAGGATACATTTGATAGTTGTTCTGCTTTCCTAGCATGAAGTTTAAATTTTATGTTGTTAATTATTGCCAAATAACTTATTGAGGAATAAAATGGTTGAATGATTTGTCTTTATTGTCTGTCTGCACCTATTCTTAGACTTTTGGGTATATCCTAAATACCATAAATTGTTATTGTTTATTATCATTATTAAGTTGAATATAAATTCTTAATAATTTATTTTTATTTGTTTACTAAAGACTCTTAATAGAACAAGCAATTCTATAGATCCACATGACCATCTTTTAGCTTATTGAGTTTCTGAAGCACCAAGTTTCATATATGATTATGACTTGGAAGATAATTTTGGATATAAAAGTATTGACATGTCATTTGGTGCAATGAATTTAAATAATGATGATAATGAGATTCCTATTAATGATGAGAATTTTGTACCAAATGAAAATAAAGACTAGTGTGATTTAAATAGATATATCATTGAATGAAGTCCCAAGTTTTTTTATTTTTCTTTTCTTTTAATTTTACATGTATTTGATTTTTATTTTTATTTTTATTTTATATATGTATTATAATTATAAAAATTTTAATTGTAAGTATTTTTGTTTTAGGTTTGACTTTTGCTTTGTTGTGTTCCTCTATATGAACTCTTTTGTGATGCTTATGGACCTATATTATTCTAACTATGATGTTTTAATATCATTATTCTTTACTATATGATATAAATTGTAACATTTATGTGGTTTGTATTATTATTAGTTTTATATCTATACGAGAATTAAATGATCTTTTTCATATTAATTATAGTTATTATTTATTTAAAAATGTGCAAAAAGTAATATTAATTGAAATAAAGAGATAAGTATTATATTAAATTTATATTATTATGATTTTTAAGACAAGATTGATGTAAAAGTAAAAATTATATACATAATTTATTGAGATATTATTTTACAATTTTATAAAATTGTAGAACTATTTTATAATTTGGAAAAAAAATTACTGGAAATAGTACTAAGTACTGACTAGTATCAATAACGTACCACATCAAAAACTAAATATTATAATGAATCTAATACTCTAGCAACCCACTCGCGCAAGACCCGAACCCGATATCGACGGTGATATCCGAGCTCGTGACTCGCGAGGGTGGCATGCTAGAGCATTCAATCCAATTTCAGAATACATGTTTTTTTTTTAACAATCCTCGTTAATCATAAACCATTTCACTTTGGGCCATTGGGGCCCATTTCAATGCATAAACCAC
>JANIPN010000002.1:50766792-50777629 GCA_027478595.1 Erythroxylum anguifugum
CCTACACATATGGGGTAGATAGTCACATGTGTGTTAGGTGTGTGAAATGTACTATAAATAGAAGGTTTGATGTAAGAGAGGAATGAATGAATTGATAAGAAGAATTTTTTCTCTCCCAAATACTCTGAAGTTTTAGTTTCAGTTTTATAACAATTATGAGTGACAAGAGGAGTACTTACAATGGAAACAATCTCTAATTATTAGACTAATTATAACTACATTGTACTACAAGTTACTTAGATTTTTAACAAATTCTTCTCACCTAACTAAAGTAAGTAAAGCAACAGTACAAGTTAATTACACATTCCAACAAGTTGCCTTTCTATGTGCTTGTTACATAAATATTCTGCTGATTCAAGCGTAGCCCATGGTTGATAATGAATAATGATTATGAAGCGTCTATATCATCATTTATTTAAAGATAGAGACATACCACCAAACCAAACGTAGTGATGTTTGAAGAGCAAGTTATGTTTTCTATGCACAGATGGGCAAATGACATTAGACATGTTTCACATGTTTCTATTTCTCACAGGTTTGTTCAAACAGAAGTCTTCTGTTGATAAAGAGTGATATGTACATGGAAGAGAATGTAACAATCCTGCCAGCGAACCTGCTATAGAACAACACCTTACCAACAAGATTATCCGTTATTAGCAAATGATAGGAAAACCTTGGCATATAATAAGCGATCAATCAGCTTACAATATGCTTATTGAAAGAAAAGGAAGGTGTGTGAATTGGGATGGGTGGTTGTTGCAGCATTATTAAATGTCGCTCTACTGCAACAAAAAGAATGAAATCTGGCCGCAACTTTACCCTTTCCTTTTTTCCATTCCCCGATGCCTAATACACACCCAATAATTAATTGTTAGCCACAAAGCTAAAATCCAAACTACGAAGGCTCGACTACCCATCAGACCTGTCAGATTGTAACACTTTACTGTTACGCAACTACCATTCTCGCCTCTGCACCTTCCATTCTATGTTTTCAAATATGCCCAACAAGAATCTTGTACTCCCCGTTAGTGCTGATATATTAGTACTTAAAAGCATCCATTGCCGCAAAACTTGTGACTGCTACTCCTAAGCTTGAGGTTAACCATCTTAACGTACAGTCCGCAATTTAGTACTCCAAATTCCATACTATGGCTGACTCTGAGCATTCGTCTTCTGATGACACCTTTGCCGACTCTCGAGGTAATCTCGTTCGAATTATTGTTCGTATGTCCTGTTGATATGAGTTGACAGAAATTTCCTCAAAGAGGGGAACTGGTTTTATATATTACCTTGTCTCCTCTTCATCACTGTGCTTGAAGGTTCTTAATTACTCATTTTCGTACAGCATTATGCAATCTATGTTGTTGCCTTCTTTTTCTAATTTGGGGTAACTGTTCAGAGGAAACGAGTCGGGAATCAAAGGTAGAATTCTCGGAGGATGAAGAAAATCTCATAATTAGGATGTACAATCTGGTTGGAGAGAGGTTAGTTCATTTTTAGGTTTAATGATTTTAAGCTTAGAAATGATCAAGATTGACTCCATCTGATCTCAAGTTGTGGCATGCTACCAGGTGGGCTTTGATAGCTGGGAGGATTCCTGGAAGAACATCTGAGGAAATCGAGAAGTATTGGAACTCTAGATACTCGACTAGTGAGTGAAACTGCAAATTAAGACTGAGAATTGTAATTTTGGAGTGGCAAAGGGCATAGTTAGGCATTCGAATGTCATATAGCGTCTTCTGTTCAAACCATTGCAAGAGCAGAAGATTTAATCCATTATTCTCTTGTAAAGCTGTAACTGTACTCTAGCAAGGTTTCCTTATTTACAACTCAGTTAATCAAAGTCCAGTGCCATAAATGAATGTTATGATGCCCTTTGCTTTTGTGTATTTTTCTTTAGCAACATTAAGACTTGATAACGAGGAGATGGTGACTCTTGGAGAACTGTCATTTTCCACACTCCACGTGCTTGTAAGCTAAGACTTACGGGTTCAATGTTCTAATCCACTATATAGATGATGAACATAAAACACACCTCCCATGAAATGCCTACGAAGAAGAAGAAGAAGGTACAGCTAGACAGAAACTCTTGTATGTTCATTGCTTAGTCCATAATGATTTGTTTTGTTCTTCCCTAGTTAATGTTGCGGCTTGGAGATTGAGATGGAGACCATCATGACATCAAGTCATTTTTGGAAAGGTCTTACACGGAAGAAATACATTAGCACAATATTTATTTCCTCAACTTCACATATATGGACTTGTTCAAAAGAGATTTTCATGCATTCCTCATGTTTTACTATGAACTCAAAAACAGAGACTTCTTTTCAATTTCACCAAACAAATTGAAAATAAAAAGAAAACTTGAATCACCATCTTCAAACGTGCTCCTTTTTTTGGTAGTCATATAACCCAATGTCCAAAATTTATCGTACACGTTTTGCTTTCTGTTGGAAGACGGCAACATATGGTCAGAGCCCACATTGCATATTCGCATCCGCTCAAATCTTCAAGTCACTGTTGACTACCTCACACCGAGAATGAAAAAGTTTGGCAAGATTCCTTCTCAACTAATTTCCAGTGGTGCACATACTCTTGTCATCATCTTAAACTCACTTGAGAACTGCTTTGATGTTGAAATCCATCCGAATTATTTCAAACCCCATTTGTCAAATATCAGCACAGCCTCTCCAACGGTTTGAGAGCTCAGGTCCACTTTTTACAACTACACATCTACGCCATTGGGTGAAATGAAACCCGATTACCAATTTTAATACCAACAATCAAGTAAGAGTATGGTAAAGAGCCTATATTATGCTACTCTAACCAAAAAACTGAAATAAAAGGGAAGCTTAATTACACGATAAGGGTCAGATGAAACACTTTTACATTCAATGACAGTGTTTTACAACCTCAACAAAGCCAATTAGGAACATCAGTTGAGCTGCTGAACAGTCTCACTTCTATTAGTCATGACGTCCAACCGAACATTGCTTGAATTATACATTGCTTTGTTTGTAGAACTTGGTGTCAAGAACTTGCTTACCACACATAGCACAAACTCCTGTAACATTCACAAAATTTTTAAGAAACTACCACTGACTCAAGATTAACTGGAACCAAAGCATCTCAATCAGAAAAAAGATGCAAAACTCAATCATTTTATAACTACTTTTGATCATTCTAACTAGTATTATAAATTTGAGTAATGTGTAAAATTTGTATTGTAATTTACCCTAAGTTAAAAGTAGTACCTTTTGAATAAGCACAAGTGTGGCAATACTTTGCATCTTGGTGGACTTGTTGCTTACATATGATGCACTTCGTATTGCCATAAGGAGTCCACCTGTCACCGTTGAAATTCCAAGTTACCAAGAAATATGAAAACAGAACCAAAAATGTTTTATCCACAGAAAGACTAACATCATGTTAGAAGACATAAATACAAAATATTGATTAGCTCTACACTTCTATTCAGACCTTAGGTACCTTTACGTGGCACTCTGAGGGAGAAACATACAAGAATATGATCTCATACAAAGTAAAAGTGGAATTCATTCAGCACCTAGTCTCATACCACAAGTATCAAACACGAACCCAACCAAAAGATACTGCCAACTTAATTCACAGACTACAATTCAACTAACTTTAAAGACAGGGTATTCATTCTAATATTAAATAATGAAAACCAAAATAGAACTTTCTAATGTTTTCTATATGCATATTATAGAACAAGTAGAGGTATCACGCTCGTGACAAAAGATCTTGATGCTGTGACACCCCTATCACGATCGTGACAGACACTCACCATCCATACCTCTACTTTTTTTCGTAACATGCATATAGAAAATGTTCGAATTAGGTTTTGAGGTCTTCTGGATAATTGTTCCCCTATGTCTCTAGTTTCCAAAGCACCAAAAATCAAGTCATTTAGACTTCTAAATCATGAAATATAGACTAAGTATCACAAGCTGCTCCAAAACAGGGGCAGCATCAGGTCACCAATTTCGATCTCAATTTTTGATTTCATAAAGCCAGAATTAAGTCAGAGTCTCTTCTAGAAGTTTCTAGTCTTATAGGTTTCATATGCAACTGAAATCACCCAATTTAGAGGTTTGTTGGATGAGTTATGACCCAAACAATATGACTGGTTCAAACAAACCTAAGATAGAATTCCACTACATGATACTCTCTTGTCATATTCAACCAATTCCAAGCAAGGTAACACCAAAATAACACCAACACACCATCGCAGCAACCATTCCATATTAAAAAGTTTTCTACCAGGTCACGCTCATGACAGAAGATCTTGATGTTGTGTCACGATTGTGACACCCCTATCAGAATTGTGACTGACACACGCCATTTATACCTCTACTTGTTCTATAATATGCACATAGAAAACGTTCGAATTAGGTTTTGAGGTCTTGTGCACATTTGTTCCCCTATGTCTCTAGTTTCCAAAGCACCAAATATTAAAGTCATTTGGACTTCTAAATCATGAGATATAGACTAAACATCATAAGCTGCTCCAAAACAGAGGTAGCATCATGTCACCAATTTCGATCTCAATTTCCAATATCATAAAGTCAGAATTAAGTCAGAGTCTCTTCTAGAGATTTCTAGTCTTATGTCTTAGGTTTCATATGCAACTGAAATCACCCAATTTAGAAGCCTATAGGATGAATTATGACCCAAACAATGTGACTGGTTCAAACAAACCTAAGACAGAATTCCATTACACGATACTATTGTTATATTCAACCAATTCCATGCCGGGTAACACCAAAATAACACCAACACACCATCACATCAACCATTCCATATCCAAAAGAATCTTTGTCTTTCCTTCCCTTCCTTAAAATTGGCTAAGTAATTCTTCTAATGCCTTTCCTTCCCTTCCTCGTTGGCTTTGCTTGACTCACCAATTAGAGGCACCACAAATACATATCTCAATCCCAATTCCAACCTTATAATTCCAATTCTTCGTAAGCAAAGCAAGAAAAGATAAAGATGAAGAGAAAACTACTAACTTTTACCTTGATTTCCACCTAAGATTAGCTTGATTCCTTAAATGCAAAATGATCGGATGAAGAAGATGAAGTGGAGAGAAGATGAGAGAGGAAAAATATAGAATTCAAACCCTAAAATGCCGTCCCTCTCTCCTCTCCCTATGCCCATTTCATGCACTTTCAAGACATACACACATGCTTAATTCCTACTAGACACATGCTTTATTCTTATTGGTCACACATGCTTTAATCCAATTAGTTCATGTGTTGACTTTAGGAAAATTGCACATTGGTCCTTCTTCTTTTAAATTCCCACATTGGCCTATAATCTCATCAATTAATTCATTCTCATCCATATTTCACGTCTAAGTATGTATGTCCATGCTGAAATGAAGAAATTACCCATTTACCCATGTCTTTTACATTAAGTACCATTATGTCTCTTGCTATACTTAGATGCTCTTAATTTGCTATGTTCACTTCTTAATACACCCTAGACATGCTATAATACTTCTAGAGTATATGTTGGGGGCTTACAACATGTAAAGCTAAAGAGGACCTTTATAGACTTCAATCTCTTCTCTATTTGAGCCCTTCTGATAAAAAGTTGCAGGTTGAGGGGAAAGATGCTTTGTTCAACTACAATCAAGCAGTAGAGGTACTTTACTCCATCTTGAAGCAAATATATGGGATTTTATGACTTAAGGAAGGTGATAAGAATTCAAAATTCTTCCATTATTTAGTGCTTTCTAGAAGAATGTGAATGGAATTGCTTCACTCATGTTGGATAATGGCTTTATAATTGAATCACAAGTAGATCTTAAGGAGGGAAGCCTTATCCTATTTCTCTGCTACTTAAAGCTCTCCAAATGCTAGTTTTTCCTTAGTTCAACTGCTTCAATATTCGTCAAGGACTAGATATCTCCACAAGAAATTGATATGTTGACAAGCGTTTTTAATGCTAATGATGATGTTGACGAAGCTCTCTTTGTTCTAAATTCCAATAAAGCCATCGTTCCTGAAGGGCTTAATTCATTTTTCTTTCAAAGAACCTGGCTTACAGAAGATGTCCTGGAGTTCTTTGAACAAGGCAAAATGTCGTGGGAGCTTAATAAGACCTTTGTTTGCTTGATCCCTAAGGTATATTCCCCTAAGATTTTAGATCAATCTCTTACTATAATACAATTTATAAGATCATTTCCAAGCTAACAGATTAAAAAGTCCTCATTCAGTAAATTGATGCACCCCAAGATGCTTTCATTTAGGGAAGACATATTGAGGGTAATATTTTACTTGCCCAAGAGCTTTTTAAGAGCTACAATAAGAAACATGCCAATAAAGATTTGTGCAATCAAAATAGATTTCCATAAAGCCTTTAATTCCACAAACTGAATTTCATCCTAAACACTCTTAAGGGCTTTTGATTTTCCAGCTATATTTGTGAATTGGATTGAACAATGCATTTCTACAATATCCTTTTGCATTCTAGTTAATGGAGAACCTACGAATCTCATTAAGAGTGCAGGAGGGTCAAGGCAAGGAGACCCTCTTTCTCCTTGCCTCTTCACCATATGCGTTGAAGTCCTCACTAGGCTCA
Organism: Erythroxylum anguifugum; assembly: GCA_027478595.1. Lineage (NCBI taxonomy): Eukaryota > Viridiplantae > Streptophyta > Magnoliopsida > Malpighiales > Erythroxylaceae > Erythroxylum > Erythroxylum anguifugum. The sequence continues at coordinate 50,773,402 of JANIPN010000002.1, forward strand.
TCGAGTTTGTCATTAACCAGGACGGTAAATTTAGATATCACTGAAAATGCAAGAAAGTTGAAGACAAGTAGTTTATCTTTTGTATATGACCCTATCCTCTTCTCCAAAGCTGATCCTTGCTCTGTTAATGTTCTAATGTCAATCTTGAACACATTTAAAGATCTTTCATGTCTCTCCATCAACAAGGAAAAGAGTCAAATCCTTAAATCCTTGGGTGCACACCATATTTCCAACTGGCTCACTTCTTTGACAAGGCTGAAAGATAAAAAGCCTCCTCACTTACCTAGCCATTCCCATTTCTTTCAAGAGACCAACTACCATTTAGTTCCATCCTCCATTGATAAAATACAAAGAAGACTATTCAATTGATGTAACAAAAATCTTTCTATTATTAGAAGAGTACAGCTGATCTGTTCAATGACAAATAGCCTACATGTGTGCTGGTCTTCCAATGTTATGCTTCCCTTAAATGCGAAGACTATTGAAAAATTAATGACGAAGTCTCTTTAGTCTGGGAAAGTACCAGGAAAGCTCTAGGCCAACGTGAAACAGAGTGAACTATGCTTTCTAAAGAATGAGGGAGGGTCGGGAATTATTCCTCTACTCGATTAACAAACAGGGTCCTTATGATCAAATGGATTTAGATAATCATTACTAACAAACAAGCATTATGGGTAAGGTGGATTCATGCACATTATCTATGCAATGATAACTTCTGATGCATTCAACCAAAATTTATTTCTTCATGGACTATGGTCAATATTCTAAAGTTAACGGAAAAAGTCACATCAGTATTCAAGAACAGAATAGGCAACGGGAATTCAAAAATTTTTTGCGTGATAATTGGACAAATTTGGGACCTTTAAGGAGAGTTTCGAAGCTAATTTCCTACAAAAATCACATCCCAAACAATGTTGTGGTAAGTCGAGTTCTAGTTAACTTCTTCTCCTGTTGGAGCAATTGACTAGAACCAATACTATAGACTACATCCTCAGTTTCAATCTCACACACAACTGTGAGCCATCTTGCGACAGCCAAATCATCCTTCAGAGGTCTTGACTAATGCATCACGTAGAGATTTTTTGAGAAGTCATTGCCCCATAACAAATTGGCATAGCTTAGTTTGGATGAATCAGGTTTGTCCTTGAGCCTCCTTTACTCTTTGGTTAGTTTTGAAAGGAAAACTAACAACCAAAGATAGGTTGAGAAGATTCCTCAATATCCCTACATTTTGTGCTCTCTGCAAGGAGAAAGTGGAGTCCATTGCTCATCTATTCTTCAAATGCAAAGTTTCATCCTTCATCTGGAATCAGATTCAAAAGCTTTGCATCATGCAATCTCTAGCAACTAGCTTGCAGGACCTGATAACTTGGTTTCCTCGACTATAATGTGAGGAAAGGAGACTTATTGGTGCTTAAGATTGGTATTGAGAATACAGTATAGGCTTTTTGGAGAGAAAAGAATCAAAGGATTTTCCAAGGTCAAGCGGTCCAGGAGACATACTCTTGCAAGAACTGATAAGGACAACTAGAATTCAAATTTTGGCACATCAAATTTACCTAGAATATAGTGATTCCTTGCTGTCAAAGTGGTGTTTGCCTGCTGTGATTTAAAGAGAATAGTTCCTGAGCATTAAACATGGCTAAGGAACTGAAATTCTGGACTGATCCTACTTGAAATGTCTTATGCAGCTACATCCATAAACTATTTAAATAGTTATGAACTCTTGTAGCATATGGCAATGATTTCCAGAGCTGTCTAGTAGCTAGCAACTTTACTTTTCATCCTCCTTTAGGGAACTTCAATGAGATTCTTCAATTTTTCATTAAAAAGAAAAAGAAAAAGGCATTTTCCCTTTAATGCACAGATACTACGCAGTCCAAACGCATTAATCTTTAAAGCAAGTCCACTAACAATTCTATCATATCCCACAGATGCTAATTTTTACTCTTGCCCATCGGTCAAATTACGAAACTGAGACATCAAGCAATACAAAACCAGATAAGAACCCCTTTAGGGTATTCAAAGAAAGAATCAAACTAATGTATGAACAACATAAAGAACGATAAAGAACCTATTTTTCTTAGAGAGGAGCTTGTTCTCGTTGATCTTACGGCCACCACTTTCATAGGTGTTGCTGGCTCCTTCCTTCCACTTATCAGGAACAATAACCTTTGTTAGCTTCTTCTCGCCTGCAACAGAAACCGCCGCAACTCAAGATCAACGCCACAAGCACAGAAAAGAAGAGGAAATAGAAATCAATATCTAAATTACGTGAGAAATTACCCAAGCTTTTATTGGGAACTTACATTTGTCACACACCATCGTCTGCTGTGCTCGATTTTGCTCCTGCAAAATCAGATTTGGAACCCTACTTGATATGGGTATTGGGAATTTCGGATCTCCAGTATATACAATAGGCCTGTTCTCTACTTGGTCGTTTCGAGTACGACGATACGAACTTACGCAAGTGTCCTTACCTAGACAAGCAACATATTTAATCGAGTAAAAGTTTTGATAATTTACTAATTATAAATATTAATTAATTGCTTTCATTCTTTTAAAAATATTGATTAATTCAAATTAAATTAACTAAAATTATATAATAAAATTATTTATATTTAAAATATTCCATAAGGGTTCCATGTATTCTTTGCATGATACATTAATGCGAAATGTTTTCATTTTTTTTAAAAAAAAAATAATCTTTCAATTTTATATAATTTAAATTTATTCTTTTATTATAAAATGTATTATATTAATTCTAATTTTTATTAGTAGTTAATATTAAATTACTATTTAATAATAAATTTAGAGTATAAATTTTATTTTATATGTTATAAAAATAAATTAAACCTACATACCTAATTAGAAAATAAAAATAAATTAAAAAATTATAAAGACAATGTTTAAATAATACTTAAAACCTATTGTTGGTAATATAGAAAGTTTAGTCTTGCACTATGATTAAAATTGAAAAAATATGTCAAATTTTGTTAATTTTCTTAATTTAATCCTTCAAAAATATTTTAAATTTAATCCTTCAATTTTCTTAATTTACAAATTTGACTTAATATTTTTCTGTAATTTAGTATATTGGCCAATATAACCAATACAATCCAAAATTTTTTAGTATAATCTAGTTTAGTATAGAGAAATTTAGTGTTGATATCAAGTCGATACAACCCGTATTAATTGGTACTAATATAAAATTCAAAATACTAATTCATAGGAAAAGAACGAAGGTAAAAGAGATGAATTTCTTTTAAGATTGTCATCAATCTATAAATAAGTTCTTAAACTTTCTATGTTATAATTTAACTCTTAATCCCAATATTCAGTCATATTGCCATTTGCTTTAAATATAGTGTAGAATAGACCTCCTAAAATATTTTTACGATATAAATTAGTTGTTATCATTTTTACATTAAAAGTTATTACTTTAAATAAAATATTGTGTTTTATCTAAATAATATTTATTCTATGAACTAAAGATAATATTAAATTTTTATTTTATAAACATCAAAATATTACATTTTTATTTAAATTTATATGGAAATATAAAAAATAGATTTGAAATTTTGAATATGACTATTTTGAAAATTTTTAGGTTTTATTATATTTATAACATAAATAAAAAGAGAAATTAATAGGATATCACTTTGTTAATGTTGTTATTTTCTATCTTTTTGTGTGTTAATTTTCTTTGTTCTTGAGATTTGAAGTTATGCTTAATGGAAATTAATCTTATTTTATGTCAATGTGTATTTTGGAACTAAACAAAAAGAACTGCGACGATTTTGGGACAAAAAGAGCTAAACTAGATGTTAACCCTAATTAGACATGGCCTCATGCAACAATCAGAAACTTAAAATGCAGAAGCAATAGTGAGTGGAGGTTTAAATAAATCAATAGTGAGTGGAGGTTTGGAAAGAATCAAAGAAGTGAGGGTTGCATTAAAAGAAAGAGAGAAATAGTGAGGACTGTGTAAAAGAAAGGACTTGTGACAGCTAAGGAAAAGAAGGAGCGTGAGATCAGTCAGATAGAAAAGAGGAGAACAACGCCCATGACAACTCCAATGCCAATGACAGTTGGAATAGTTAGGAAAATCATGATGTTGGGTAACTAAATTTTTATGTCTTCGTTTACAAAATCCTAGTTATTGAACTTTGCATGTTGTGAGAATTTTGTTCTTTATTTCAATTGATTTATTAGTCAAGTATCAATT
>JANIPN010000002.1:51033850-51043914 GCA_027478595.1 Erythroxylum anguifugum
ATATTTAATCCCCCTTCAGCTTTAGGAACACATAGCTCAGCCCATTTAACTTTTAGAATACCTCTGGTCCCATTGGAATGACCCCAAAGGAAGTTCCTGAAGAGCTGTTCGACTGTTTTGATAGCATTCTTGGAGAGGAAAATATGAGAGCTCCAATAGATGTGGAGAAAATTAAGGACGGTTTTAACTAATTGAAGCTTTCTAGCAAAGGACATAAATTTGTTAACCTAAGAGTGCAGCCTTTTTTGAATTTTTCAATAAGGGGAAGGCATTCAACAAATCGTAGCTGCCTTGTGGAGATGGGAAGTCCCACGTATAGCAATGGTGGAGGCTTCATCCGCATACCAGTGACAGAAGTAATTATGGACTCAAGAGGTAAGGCTCCTTGGGATAGGATGAAATGATTTTTTTTGGAGATTGATGTGTAGCCTAGAAATTCTAGTGAAGAGGCCTAAGGACCATATGAAGACTCCAATAGAGTACAAAATGTGTAGCCCACAAAGAAGTAACTTTACTAGTTGCTTCCAAACATCAAATATGTCTTTTCTCTAAAAGAAGTATTACTATAGTTATGAGAATTAAAACATTTTTTATTTTCCACCTTCTATATCACTAAGTTATAGATTTATAAATTAAATATACCAAAATTGTCGTCTCAAATTAAAATCTCGAAACTGGACTTTCGTTCTTCTACATTTTAATACTTCGGATTAAAACATAGTTTAATACAACAATATCTTATAAAGTTAATTTACTAAAAAATATAGTAAAAATGTTAATTTACTATAAGCATAGTTGTATACAACAATATCTTATTAAGTCAAAGATTCATTGATTAAATTACACAATTGTTGCTGACCTTTAACCGACATTTATGAAGTCCATTTCAACTACGAGTCTTTTTAACATCTTTATAATTTGTAAAAGGACTCAAATATACACTCGTATAAAAGAAAATTACTATTAATTCCTACTCCATAGTAGTCCACATTAAGGCAAATGGGTCTAAATATACTCAAGCTACTTTAACTGCGATGCTAATTTCCTAAGAATCCTTGAGATCTTCGGATAAAACATAGTTAATTTAACGAATTCTCGAATAAGACTAATTGTGAGTTGGTCACCCATAATTAAGCTCACCATTTGGAAATGTATCAGCCACAGAACATGATTTTATTCGAATGCCTCCAGGATACACGATAACGACTAAAGCTAGTATAAGGAGTTGAATGTAAGTTCGGCATTTTCCAATGCTCGGGAATCTCTATGAACAACTGAAATTAAGTTGAAAAGGCACGAGAAGTCGTTGTACTTTGCTCTTGAAAATATGACTTTTCTCCCGTAAAATAAAACCCGGTGAACTGATGTCCTTTGTGCTTATTTTCTTTCCAATCGTACTTTTAAAATGTTCATTTGTTTGTTTCTTAATTTTTATATACAAGGGCAAATTATTAACCCTCTAATCCCTAATTAAGGTTTTTCAAAGGAAAGCTTAAGAGATGTTTAAGGAATTAATAATTTCTTAAGATCCAAAGGCATCTCTTACCAACTATACTTGTCCAAAGAAAGTAAGGAATTAATTTTAATTTACAGAATTCCAAAATTAGCCTAATCTTCAACTAATTTTATGTACGTATGCATCAAATTTCCAATTAAGTAGTCATCAGTGGTTGTGTCATATTACTTTTCTAAGGTGGCAACCACCAATTTCTCCGGAAGTACACCTGTTTATATAATCGCATAACAAAAAATGAGAGACCTGTGTCTAAAACTTCATCTACTCCATATATTTATAGGCACATGGAGTAGAGAAAGTCATAGACAAATCCCAAAAGATTTGCATGAAAATTTTGGTCACTTCATGCGTGCATTTTGTGTATAAGGACGGTGTCCTAAAGATGTCAACAATGCGGTGCTAGTGATTCTTTCTCATTCACTTGTCAACTTATTTTTCAACTTGTAGACATTTTTTTCAACAGGCTGCGTGTTCCGTAGCCTCTGTTGATGCGCTATTCAGCCGCCATTTTCACTCGCAATGCCCAAAAATTGACCTTTAGTGTCAAACACTAACGTATATCCCCTGCGATCTTGTTGTTTTCCAATATATAACCTCCTTCAATAACTCCTTTGGTTTGACAATTCGTAAAGCAACTTTGCTTTCAAATAATTTTATGTCTATCGAATTTAACCTTTAAGCATGTATGTACAGGAATGATAAGAGTTACGTCCAAAGATTATCTGCATTACTGTATTCATCGAGGCAGTGAAAATGGTTGAAACCTGGGAAGTGAATACAACTGGATCAGCCATACCTGTAGTGAAAACTCAAAGCAAGAAACCCTCGCTCCCTTTCTCAGTCTCTCTCTCTCTCTCTCTTCTCCCGCATTTACACCTCTCCCTCCCCACCATAAATGCTATTGCACCCTCTCAATACGCTCTGCAATAACTCCTTTGCTGCCACATACTCTCCACCTGTTCCCTTTCTTCTACTCTTTCTCATCTTCTTCAATTTCCATCTTTCCCTTTCCTCTCTGTCTCTTTCTCCTGTTTTCTTTTTTACATGGTCATCCTTTACTCTCTCTCTCTATCTCCCCCCAGTGCCCTAGTCTTTGGGCTGTTTATGTCACCAACTAAACAAACTGGAGAGCAGACCCCTAAAGCTCTAACGGCTATCTTCCTAGTTCCTCCTAAAGCTTAGAAGCTAATCAACACTTGTTTTATTCGACAATCCCAAGAACTTGAGGGAGGTTTCGCCTTAAAGCTTTGTGCCGGTAAGATATCACACTGACTTAAATAATCTTTTTCAGCATCGAATACCTGTAAATGGTACTCCAAGTCCGCCATTGACGTCTATCTGGAAATATCCCAGATCCTACATTTATCTATTTCATACATTTCTTTTCAACTCCTAGATTTATGATTTTAGCGTTAATGTGCAGATAGGGTCGGAGAGAGAAAGAAAAGGGTATGGAATTAGATTCAGCGAGATCTTAGTGGGCGTTACATTCTTGGGAGTTGGGGTGTTGAAATTGTTGGCGGTGTCAAAGGGGTTCACTCAATGTCAACTCTTGACGCTATAATTTCTAATTGTAGTCTTTTGGCACGTAACACTAGAAAGGCCTTAGACTTTTTCTTGGTAAACCAAAATCCAAAGTCATTTGCGCGCTTTTACTACTTGTATTAATCTTATTAGCTTGCTCAGACAACTTCAAAGAAGCTCTTAAGCTAACCCCACAAATACTAACCTTAACCATTACATATTAAACAACAACCAGACAAGAGCAAGATAAGAGAGAGATGTCTGCTGCTTAGGGTTTGTGTGGAACCGACCTTCCGTTTACGATGGAGTTTGAGGGAGAAGAGAAATTACAGGATTCCTCTCATCATCACAGAGAGTAAATCAAGGTGCAGTCTTTCTTGTTCAATTTCTCTCTCCATTTTTTCCTTTCTCCCACAAAGAATTGTTACTCTACGTCTTTAATCTTCTGGTTTTCCTCGAGCATGTCTGTGGGTATATTATTCCATGGATTCTTTTTCTGTCTCTTTTGGATCTAGCTTTCTTTGTAGTGGTGGGACGATTCTAGTTTAGCTATTTTGGTATTTGATCATCATCACCTCGATGTCCCATCCTTTCACTGAATGAAGTATGCTTCTCGGACCACCTACGTACTTAAGCTTGGAAGACTAGGATTTTCAAGAAACATTCTTCGTGTATGAACGAAGAAGAGATTTTGTGTGCGCGTCTGTCAAATCCAGAGAGACAGAGAGAAGGTTTGCTTGTGTTTCAGGTCTGTTTATAGTTTCTACAAGCGCTGCTTGTGGAATACAAATCACATGCCTTAAAAGGTTCAGATATCTAATTAATATATTTTCAAGGAAAAGGATTGGTTTGGTTTTTCTTGTTAGTCTTCTCTTAGTGTATGTAAATCCTTACCAACTAAAGTGCTTGAGCATTTATTAACATGCCATATATCTGCAGTGGATTATTCTTTTCCTTCCATTTTCTGTCGTGAGTACAGATTGAAGGGCATAGCTTCAAGATTTCTGTAGTTTAAGATTTATCAACATGTTCCAACCAAACATGTTTGAGAGCCACCCTATGTTTGATATGACACCAAGAATTTCCGAAAGCGATTTGGGGAAGCAGAAGGATGATGATTATGAGACTAAATCAGGCACCGAAACAAATGACCATCTCTCCGGTGATGAAGATCCCAACCAACGCCCTAAAAGGAAGCGTTACCATCGGCATACACAACGTCAAATCCAAGAGATGGAAGCGTAAGCAATTGTAGTTTATAAAGTCTTCTTAACTTTATATAGTGGACGGAAATGGAGGTGTAACAAGACTTTAGTAACCGTGTCATGCCAATGACTGAGCTCTTGGTATTTTTGACATTTCCAGTTTTTTCAAGGAGTGCCCTCATCCTGATGACAAGCAAAGAAAGGAGCTCGGTCGCGAGTTAGGATTAGTGCCTTTGCAAGTCAAGTTTTGGTTTCAGAACAAGCGCACCCAAATGAAGGTTGTGGGATCTTCTATGATCTACTTTCCCCTTCATTTTGACTCCTACCTTATTATGAATTAGTAAAAGCTTGGTGAGACGAGAAGAACCCTTCCTTCCTTGTGTTTTTAATATATGTAACTTAAAAAGACATCGATTTAAATTTTAAGGCTATTTATTGGTGTTTTAAATTCATTATTGCGACTGCTTGAGTTGGGCAGAATCACTACTAAAGACTATTAGCTAGGGTATACAATTTGTGCAAATACAATTGGCGATTGTACTGGCAGTCACTGGTTATTTCATTGCCATTCGCCACTTAATATACGTTAATATGCTTTTTTCCTCCCTAATTAGTTACAGAATTTCCTTTTCCTTTGGTTCCCCTTTTTTTTTTTGTTTTCGTTTCATATTTTACGCAAGAAATACGATACACTACACTAATATTTAGAGCTTTGTTTCCAACTATGGAATTAGCTTCCATTGCTAATCATTGTATCTGTTGCAGGCTCAACAAGAACGTCACGAGAACTCAATTCTCAAGGCAGAAAATGAAAAACTTCGTGCAGAAAACGGTAGGTACAAGGAAGCTTTAAGTAATGCCTCATGCCCCAATTGTGGTGGCCCAGCTGCACTTGGTGAGATGTCCTTTGACGAGCAGCATTTGCGAATCGAGAATGCTCGTTTAAGAGAAGAGGTAACTAGTGGAACAACGGAAGTAATATAATGTTCGATTATTGTTGAAATATAAAGGGGTTTTATTTGTTAACATTACAGATTGATAGAATGTCTGCAATGGCTGCCAAGTACGTCGGCAAGCCCTTGGCTTCTTTTTCCCAGTTTGCTCCAAATTTGCCTCCTAGGTCTCTTGATCGGGGACTTGAAAGTTTTGTTGGCGACATGTATGGAGCTACAGATCTTCTTAGGTCGGTTACTAGCCCCACGGAGGCGGAAAAGCCAATCATAGTTGAACTTGCTGTTGCAGCGATGGAGGAACTCATGAGAATGGCTCGGACTGAGGAACCATTGTGGGTTCCTGGTGAAAATGGCACTGAGGTGCTGAATGAAGAAGAATATCTGAGAACTTTCCCTAGGGGAATTGGGCCAAAACCATTGGGATCAAGGTCTGAAGCTTCGAGAGAAACTGCTGTTGTTATTATGAACCATGCTAGCCTTGTTGAGATTCTCATGGATGTGGTACGTTTTCGTCATCATGAATTGGAAATTGGAATCAGTACAGAAGAATGAAGAGATATTTAGATGAATAACTAAGTGCTGCTTTATGCAATATTGTTTTCCAGAGTCAATGGTCCACTGTGTTTTCCGGTATAGTATCTCGGGCAATGACCCTGGATGTTCTGTCAACAGGAGTGGCTGGGAACTATAATGGAGCCTTGCAAGTGGTAGTCAATATGTTGAACTTCTTCGGTACACTAATATGGTTTGTTTGTATTTTGATCATTGCATTATTAACTTGGAAAGAAACAAATTTTCAGATGTCAGCAGAATTCCAAGTACCTTCGCCACTCGTGGCAACTCGAGAAACTTACTTTGTGAGATATTGTAAGCTCCATGCTGATGGGACTTGGGCAGTGGTTGATGTTTCCTTGGATAATTTACGCCCTAACCCTATATCCAAGAATAGAAGGCGACCATCAGGTTGCTTAATAGCAGAATTACCAAATGGTTACTCCAAGGTAGTAATTCCAACTCTTTGTTATTATTCATATTCTAGAAAATTGAATTCTATCTAATAATAAACCGTGATGTATGGTTGTGCAGGTGACCTGGGTGGAGCACATTGAAGTGGACGATAGATCGGTTCATCATTTATATAAAAATTTGGTCGACTCTGGTCTTGCTTTTGGAGCAAAACGTTGGATGGCTACCTTAGATCGACAATGCCAACGTATTGCAAGTTCAATGGCAATTAATACTCCAGTGGGAGATCTTTGTGGTACTTATAGTCGTTCCTCAAATCCACTTGAGAAATATTAACTGTAGTGAATAAGCACACTTACATCTTCATTGGCAGTCATAACAACTCCAGAAGGAAGGAAGAGTATGTTGAAGCTGGCTGAAAGAATGGCAATGAGCTTTTGCACAGGCGTTAGTGCTTCTACTGCACACGCATGGACAACATTATCAGCAACAGGCTCTGATGATGTAAGAGTCATGACCAGGAAGAGTATGGATGACCCAGGGAGGCCTCCCGGCATCGTTCTCAGCGCTGCAACTTCTTTTTGGATTCCGGTTCCACCTAAGAGAGTGTTTGATTTCCTCAGAGATGAGAGCCAACGAAGTGAGGTAATCAAAGCCTAACAATTATAGCAATTTCAGTTTGTTGTTGTCGAAATAAAATTGGAAGAAAACTATAAAGAAATTAATGTTTCGGTGAATTCACAAATTTTCACCCAGAAGCAAGGATAATCGAATAGTACTCTAAACGAAAGAATTCTACATTGTTCATATTGACAAATATTTCTTTACTAAATATTATTACAGTGGGATATCCTTTCAAATGGTGGGGAAGTTCAAGAAATGTCTCACATAGCTAATGGACGGGATCCTGGAAACTGTGTGTCTTTGCTCCGTGTAGATGTAAGTTGAATGAAATTGTGTTACAGTTTTTCTTTTACATCATCAAACTTGCAGTCTGATATTTGCATGCAAATGCCAAATGTAGAGTACAAACTCAAGCCAAAGCAACATGTTGATACTCCAAGAGAGCTCCACAGATTCTACAGGCTCATATGTAATATATGCGCCAGTGGACATTGCAGCAATGAACATTGTACTGAGTGGTGGAGACCCAGACTATGTTGCGCTACTTCCATCAGGTTTTGCCATACTTCCTGATGGGCCTGAAACGAGCTCTGGTGGAGGAATTAGCGCTGTTGGATCTGGTGGCGCATTAATCACTGTTGCTTTTCAGATCTTAGTCGACTCAGTTCCAACTGCTAAACTCTCCCTTGGATCAGTAGCAACTGTAAACAGCCTAATTAAGTGCACAGTTGAAAGGATCAAGGCCTCAGTTATGGGCGAGAATGCTTAACCCTGACTGAATTTTCGTAAGTTCACCCTTCTCCTCTCATTTACATTTTTTATTTCTTTTTAATTCAGAGAGCAATTTAATAGTGTTCTTTTTTATCCTTCACTCTAAGTTGGAGATAGTACCTACCTCGGTAATATATAAATAGGGAAGATATATCTTATCATTTTGGAATCTCCTTACTCTAATTTGGGACACAACATATTTCCTGTCACACACGATATGTTTCATTATTTTGGCAGCTAGCCCACCTTAAGTTAGAGAAAGGCATGACATGTCATATTATCTTGTAAGAAAATTGTCTGAAACGTGTTCACATTAATTTGCATTGTAACAATATTTTCAAACTAAGTGCATTATCAGAGTTGCTATGACTATATGGTGGCAATTAGCAAAGCCAATTGCTGTCGTTGTATTGATTGCAATTATGTCATTTTGGTATCAGTCTTCTAACCCCATGCAATAGTCTTCTGCAGCTAGAACAAGGGAAGGGGAACTGATCAAGAAAAAGAAAAACAAACGATCTATGGAGTAAAGCTTATAAGGAGTATGATGTTTGGTTCAAATACTTTTTTTAAAAAAACAAAAAAACAAAAAGTAGAAGTCAAGAACGCACCTTGGATGATCCTTGCCTTTGTGGTGTCTGTCAAGGCACAGAATTGAAGTAAAAGGGAGACAAGCAAGAGTTTTAGGTTCGGGTATTGACTTCCTTTGCCTAATGAAAGTAAACCCTCGTTGTTTTTGTATTCGCTACCGTTTAAGTTGTCTTGTCGCTCAGGGTGAGGTTAATTAGTTAGTTAGGAATAGTAAGTGTTATTTGTATTGGAATAATCAATGCTTTGTCCTTCGCTTCCCTATCTCTGATATGTTTGACCTACCGTTGATGTTGATTGCTGTTTCGTCTGTCCTTTGCAGAAATCATACACCTCGTGTTAAACGGCTTTCATGGTTTCTCGAATCATATTCACACGGGCAAATAATTAATCTTCACTAAATTTGCACGTGTGATTAAATTTCGTCCTCTTGTCATGTTAAAACAAAAATCATGTGATAACATGAAATAAATTAACTATTGTCTATTAATCATTATTTAACTAAATATAAATTAATTTATCTTAATTTTTTATTATCTAATTAAATTCAACACTACAAGAAATATCACGTTTACCGATGGATTATTCCGTCGGCAAACTCGGTATTTCCGTCGGAAATTAAAATCACCGACAGAATGCGACGATAAATGGAACCGTCTTTAACAAGGCTGTCGCTATTATTTACCGACAGAAAATGGTCCGTCGGTAATTTAATAACGGCCTACCAACGGAAAATAATCCGCTGGTATTATGTACCGACAGACATTGATTAAAGTTTCCGTTGGTGGATTGCATACATCACCGACGGATGTCTTCTGTCAGTATACTTTACGGACGGAACAACCTTTACGTCTAGATCAATGACAATGGTAAGTTGTAATAGGTACCGGCGGAAATATGAATCCGTCGGTAATTGCATTGTGATACCGACGGGGCAGTGGACGTCGGCAAATGTAAATCAATTTTCATTACCAACGATATGATAATGACTGTCGGTAATACTTTCGCTCTTACCGACGGTATTGGATAATCTGTCGGTAATAAATTTTATTAAACTACACCCATTTCATCATCTTGTGATAAATGCATATTTTCAAGAGATCACTTACCTGTGCATACTAACTTAATTTGTATATATGTATATATTTGTGTAATCAGAAAATTAGATGATAATATAGAGTTAAAAGAATGTAAATTGGTTTAAATTGGTAATGAACACATTAAAGTGTACATAAATTCTTATGTTTGTAATTGAAACATAATGAGTTCGACTATCTAAGGTTATGGTGATCGCAGGTGGTCCTCTTTAGAACTTCCCTTCAACTGTTCCATCTTCTGTCTCAGCTGAGTCATCTGCTCCATCTCTTCTATCATCTTTTCCATTAGCTCCATCAGCTCTCTCATCTGTTGATCCTGCTATCTCATCCGTTGATCCATCTGCTCTGCCCGCCCCTCTTCCAAATGAGCTATCTTCTCCATCAATGTTTGAACTGTGACCCGAAGCTTGATGACTTCGTTGTTATTCGCTGGCCTAGTTGACGCTGCTATGCTGGACATGAAAGATTGCGAATAACATGTGTTCGCATATGAACCTAGGCTAAATATCCTGTCACGACGATCCCTATCATCCACAGCTTCAAGATACGTCTAAGTCTCATCTACTGGTTGTTCCTCCTGAAACTGTCGCTGAATGGTTTGTTGTAATTGGTCCTACAAGGTATGACAACTTTACATTAATAGGAAGGGAACATTATTAAGAAATATATAAAATGCATTAAGTTGACATACATTCAGTTCTCTACATCTGTTATTGATGAATGTTACACCGTCATGCTTCTTCGTGTGAGTGTGCAGAAACAACTGAACAGGTGTAGGCTTGATGCCCAATGACTTTTCCTACATGAATAAACTAAACTA
>JANIPN010000002.1:51336420-51350075 GCA_027478595.1 Erythroxylum anguifugum
AAGTGCATTTTCCTAATTTCTCATCAAATTATCAATATTCACAATTCTGGCCCTAACATGGGTAACGGGATGTTACAGTTTAAACCGTACCTGCATCATTTTATCTTGGTCTTCTTTGACAACATCTTGATCTACAATTCATCGTTGCAGTTGCATGTTCAACACATCTCCACAGCCATGGAAACACTGAGGAGGAATCAACTATTTTTGAACGGTAGTAAGTGCGTGTTTGGAGGAAGACAAATGGAATATCTGGGTTATACCATTTCGAAAATAGGGGTCGTTACTGATTACCAGAAGGTTAAGACGATTGAGGAGTGGCCGATGTTGGAATTTTGAAGATAAAGAAGAAGGAGATGGGATAAGATGAAGATTGAACAATACGAGAACACACTCATACTTTATTATTGAACTTGATTGCCTTATATAGACAAAATATCAACAACTAAATAGATTTTTTAACTACTAAATCTAGCTTATAAGATAAGATTAAAGGTAATCTAATATTTATTCTAAGATAATCTAAGACTTATTCTAAAGGAATTTAAACAACTTCAAAATTTGAATTAATTCCCAACATTCCATCTTAATTCAAATTTTCTGGATGGAGCACATCTTTCCTAATCTTCAGAATATTATGTGAAGCACTTCTCTTCACCAAATTCTCGTTGATGCCCTTCTCATCAACCTGTGAAGCACTTCTCTTCACCAATTTTTCGTTGATGCCCTTCTCATCAACCTGCAATTATTGGAGCACATCTCTCCAAAAAATATCTTGATGCACTTCTCATCAAATTTGTATGATGCACTTTCTCATCACCTTACCATTACTGAGCACTTTCTCTCAACTAATTCGAAAAAAAAATTCTTCTTCAGCCACTTCAACCTTCGCTAGACAGACTTCTTCCACCATCTTTTCATTTTCTTGATTTCTCATTGCCCTTCTTTTTTCTTGAACTTACAAAACATTAATCACTCATAGGTCTCTCAAGGATCTAAAGCTCTGATACCATGTTGGAATTTTGAAGATAAAGAAGAAGAAGGAGATGGGATAAGATGAAGATTGAACAATACGTGAACACACTCATACTTTATTATTGAACTTGATTGCCTTATATAGACAAAATATCAACAACTAAATAGATTTTTCAGCCACTAAATCTAGCTTATAAGATAAGATTAAAGGTAATCTAATATTTATTCTAATATAATCTAAGACCTATTCTAAAGGAATTTAAACAACTTTAAAATTTGAATTAATTCCCAACAGCCGATACCCAAAGGGATTAAGGAGCTGAAAGGATTCCTAGGGATTCCAGGGTATTATCAGAGGGTTATCAAGGGATATGGATTGTTAGCTAAGCCATTGACAGAGTTACTAAAAAAGGATCGAATGACAAACTGGGAATGGAAGGAGGAAGAACATGGTGCCTTTGAATAATTAAAAACAACGATCACTTCAGCACCGGTGCTAACGTTGCCTAATTTTTCAAAGACATTTATCATTGAAGTTGATGCCAGTGGATAGGGAATCGGGGCGGTACTATAGCAGGAAGGCCACCCTATAGCATTTCTCAGTAAATCGCTAGCAAGACGACATTACGGGTTATCAACATATGAGAAGGAGTTTTTAGCGATTAAGCATTAGCATCATTACTTGAGTTGTAAGTCATTTGTGGTGAAAACTGATCATAGGAGTCTCAAATATCTGTTGGAGCAGAGGTTGACAACTCCATTCCAGTAATCATGGCTTCCAAAGTTGCTGGGCTATGATTTCGAAGTACAATATAGGAGTGGGAAGGAGAATAACGTCGCCGACGCTCTTTCGAGGATCACAAGTGCATAACTAATGATGTTGTCAGTGACGCAACAATATGGTGAATTATTGGAAGAAATAAAAAATAGTTGGGAAGAGGATCGGATGATGCAAGAAGTAATTCATAAGTTGAGAAATGGTACACTGAAATCCAACATATACAAGTGGAAAAATGAATTGTTAAGATGGAAGGGTCGATTGGTAGTCAGTAATAATAAGACGTTGAGGCAACAGATAATTGGGATTAGCCATGATGAGGCACGGGGAGAACATGCAAAAGTGGTAGCTACGACGAAGAAGATACAAAACATGTTCTTCTGGAAAGGGTTGGCCAGAGACGTGCAAAGGTACGTTCAGGATTGCATGAATTGTCAAAGAAACAATTATGACAATTCAGCATACCTGGGGCTCCTACAACTGATCACAATTCTAGAGAGAAGCTGGAGGGAGATCAGCATCAATTTCATTGAAGGTTTACTAGCATCGAAAGGGAAATCAGTGATTTTCGTCGTGGTTGATCGGTTCACAAAGTACTCCCATTTCATCTTGGTGAAACATCCCTACACAGCCTGTGATATTGCGGAGTTGTTTATTACTAACGTGTTTAAGTTACATGGAATGCCAGAATCGATAATTAGTGATAGAGATCCTATTTTATGAGTAAATTATGGCAGGAGTTACTGAGGTTGCAAAGTGCGACTCAAATACTCCACCGCTTACTATCCACAGACCGACGACCTCACTGAAGCAGTTAACAAGATTCTGGAGACATATTTACGGTGTTATTGCGGTGAAACTCCTCAGCGATGGAGTGAATGGTTGTCGTTGGCTGAATAGTGGTATAATACCACATATCGCCCATCTATTGGGTCTACACCCTTTGAGGTATTATAGGCTACCCTCAGCCGGTGTATACGCTATATATAGCGGGAGACTCAAAGGAGACAGAAGTGGATCGGGTGCTCAAGGACCGAGAAGCAGCAGTCAATGTAACAAGGTTCCACTTGCAGAGGGCGCAAAATAGAATAAAGCAGTACGCATATATCAGATGTTCATAATGTGAATTTGAAGTTGGGGACATGGTGCTACTCAAGCTGTAACCTTACAGGCAGCACAGTCTGCAAAGGAGGAGCAATAAGAAGTTGTCTCCTCTGTATTATGGACCATACAAGGTGATACAGAAAATGGGAAGGGTGGCTTATAAACTTGAGTTACCAACAACCTCCTTGATACATCCTGTATTTCATGTGTCACAACTGAAGAAGGTGAAAGGGGATCGGAGCAGAGTTTCCTTAGCATTGCCAGAATTCATCACTCTGGTGGAGCGAGTTCCTGTAGCAATATTGGACAGACGCATCGTGAAGAAGCATAACAGGGCGGTGACCCCAGTTGTTAGTGTAGTGGTTGGATGGAGAAAACATGGACGCAACTTGGGAATACTTTTTGATCTCCAGAAGCGTTACCCGGAAATCAATTTGGTGGACAAAAATGTTAAGAAAAAGGGGATTATTACGGAGAAAAATGAAGAAGAAGATACGTAATAACGGAAATATGACAAAACGTTACGGTCGTTAGAAGAAGAGCAAAGCGCAACGTTTAAATAAAGAGTTAGTAGCTAGACGTTAGGATAGAGTATCATGAAATTTTTATTTAAGCCGGATATGTGCGGCTTCAACGGCATGATATGTCAATGTGAATGATTTTGTAATTTCTTTCTATCCATGGAATTTGCGTTTCTCTCTCCCCTTTGATGTTTCTTTTATTCTTCCTCTAACAATTCGTAACCGCATATACGGATTCTGTTATCTTTATCTTTGTTATATAACAAATTCATTACAGTACTATACAAAATTCCTAAAATTCCTAGGTCTTGTGACCAGTAACAAAGGCATTAGAATTACTAGAGACGGAATGAAATTATTGATTATACGTGTTTGATATGAAATTAAATAAAGTTAATAATTGTGCTGGTATTTGGTATCAAATAATAAAAATAGTTATGAGAAATTTTTTATTAATATTTAGTTATTATATGATTTATTTTGTAAATAATTAATCAAAATATTTTATATTTTATAAATGGTTAATAAAAATTTCAATGATTTAGAAATTAATATTTATATTTTATAAATAATTATTTAAATTGTTATAATTTATAAAATTATTAGTTTTTAAATAATTATGAAATAAAATAAAAGAACTAGTATAAAGGTTGTAATATATAATTTTGGTAATAATAGTCCGATAAAAATTAAAATTTAATTAGAATTTATTCATTATTTATTTTGTAAGTGATCAAGTAATTAAAAACTAAAGAATGGGTTGCATTTATATTGTCATCTTATTGGTTACCAACGAAGAAGTTACTACTATCGTTGGGGGGCTTTGGAAGGTGACGGCACACAAAACTGTGGATAGTCTGGGGGATTTGAACCCGACGTGAATCGAACACGCAACCTTCTGATCTGGAGTCAGACGCGCTACCATTGCGCCACGGATCCACTTGATAAGGCTCGTACATAAGTTTTATTAGGTTTAATGTAATTCTATGTTCAAGCTTAGGAAAAAGGAATTTATAACTTATTAAAATTACTGTTATACTATTAATAAAATAATATAATTATTTGATAATTAAGTTTTAAAAAAATCAATTGAAGGGAACGTAAAGCCAAAAAGAAACAAAGTGTTAATGGAGGCAAGTTTTAAGAACATTTGGTTTGTGTAATTTATTAAACAGTTAATGAATAAAATTAGATCGGGTGAGCGTTAGATAGCGTGCCATCCACTTCCTACACATTGCAGTATCACAGCCAAAAATTGAAAAAGTTGGATTGTATATATATATAAAATAAAGGCTTGTAAAGAAAAAACGACCTCTAACACGTGCTAAAATGGGTAGGTCACGTGATGAAGTGGATCGCACGCTATCTAACGCTCACCCGATCTATTATAAAAGTCAAACAAATGATTTTTATAGTGCTAATATTATCAATTTATGCAACAAATATCACAATAATATTATTAAAATTATGTTATTATCAAAATAAAAAGAGTATCATAGTAATATCACAGCATTATAATAAAACTTATTTTGTTATCAAAACAAAAGATTTGTATAGTGCTAATATTATCAATTTATGAATTAGCTTATGTAATAAATATCACAGTAATATTATAAAAATCATTTTATTATCAGAACAAAAGATTATAATGATGTTAGTATTATCCAAATTATTTGATGATATAACTTATAAAAAGTCAAAAAGAAATTATCAATTGTAATTGGAGAGCACATATTAAAGTTGAGTAAATAGGTAAATACAACATTTTGTGCATAAAAATATATAAGTAAATAATTATATCTTTAATTTTAAAATCACCATAATAATTACATGAAAAATAAGTAAATCCAGAAATAAAGAAGAAAGATAGCAAACTCTCAGTAGAAAAAAGAGGATAACTAATCGTTTTAATTAAGATTGTCAATAGTTCTCATCACTTCGTCTGCATGTAGAAACATTATTACATAAATTATAACTGCTTATGCAATATTTGTATTATATGAATATTCAACACATGATATACCTTTTGCTACACTATCATTTGTTACAACTAGTACCTCCATCACGTCTTTCGTAATCAAATTCACAATTAATCAAATTCACAACAATATGCGTAAAATAATGCTTATGGTATGAGATCCCACCAACTAAAGAGCTCCTAACCTGTTGTTTTTTTAATTTTTTTTGTCATTGCCAATGTTGCGAATACCATACTAAATTTGGTACCGAATTGATACAGATCAATATCGAATATCGTTTCCGGTAATTTTTTTAAAATTGCAAAATAATCAATTGTCATGTTGTACCATTATACTGTATAGTTTATAAGTTTACATCAACCATGTTTCTAAAAATCATAATAATAAATAATAACCACAATTAATATGAAGTAATAATAATTTTTAGATATTTCAATAATAACTACAATTAATATAAAAAAGACAATTATCATTATACAAGTCTAAAATTAAGAACAATACAAAGTATTTGAAATAATACAAATTTATTATATAATAAATAATAATTACATTAAAAAGTCAAATAAAAAAGAACAATAAAGATCTTTAACTTTCTAATTATTACAAACAATCAATTAGAAGTGAAACCTGAAACAAAAATATATATTATTTAATTTATTATTAATTAAATATATTATTAAATATATTAATTATTAATATAAATTTAATATTTAATATTTAATATTTAATTAATTAAAATTAATTATTACTAAAATTATAATTCTTAATTTAATTTAAAATTTAAAATTTAATTATTTTATTTTTAAAAATATATAAAATTTAAATAAATTTTGATTTAATAATTAAAAATTTTTAAAAATATTATTTTATAAATAATAAAATTTAAATTATTTATTTTAAAAATAAAATAATTTTTATTAATACTTTATTAATAAATATTATATAAAAGATTAAAATAAATTTACTTTTAAATGATTTATTTTAAAGTTTTATTTAATGTATAATTATTATGAGTAATAAAAATATTTATTTTAAAAAATAAAAATAAAAATCACAATAAAAATTGAAATAAATAGCTAATTAAAAAATGTTTGAAAAGGGAGGCAAGGGGAGCTTTATTTTTGAAAATTTTTAAAAAATTTGCTGAAAAGTCCTATTTTTCAAAGTGAGTATTGGTCGGTATTCGACCGGTATTTTAAATACTGGCTGGTATCGGCTGTTATTGACAACTATATTTTTAAACATAATTTCGTACCGTTTTCGTGCCTGTACGGTACCGTACAAAATTCATATCTTTGGTCATTGCATTATTCTTGTTGTAGTTATCAAGTGTTATGGTAAATAGCTTCGTGTCGATATTCTAATCCATTAAATAATCCACTAATATGGTTGTCAACCTTTCGCTTGTATGTGGTGCCGACAGATAAATAAACCTACTATTTAAAAACATGAACAAATATCAATTATAACATAATAAATAAATAAATGATAATAATATTAAAGAATATAATTTACCTCAGTGGTCGATTCCATAGAGTCCAGTCGTTGTCAATGAGTGTCGTCACCTCCATATAACTCTTATTTTAGTTATTAGCTAAACATATGTCTAATGTGATGGCAACCTGTCTACCAATACTTGGCAACGTCTTTAATATTTTGTTCTTTTGATCCTTGTATATGTTCAAAATGTCTTTCTTCAAGGTATTCCAAGTTGTGGGAACTTGAAGGTCGATTAGAGTTAGGTGACAAACATCCTAAAATTTTTACTATAAACTATAGAAAGTGGTTGCTTATCACTAATGATCATATTAGCTAGCGAAAAATTTAATTTTTTGTTATCATAAGTTGTGGCTATCATTTTATTCTTCCCTCTCATTAAGCTACAGGTCAAAAATATTTTACCTTTCGATATGATATCTCTCTTCAAATAGGAGGTTCCACCTTTTGAACTATTGCTCAATATCTTGTGACAATATTTACATTCAACCTTCTATGTTCCACCCATTGATTTAGTCTTCCTAAAGTGATTCCAAATATCACATCTCAATGAACCTGCTCCTTCAACATGAATTATTTCTTCACTTAGTATTGGATTAGATGTTTTCACTCATATACTATCCAGTTTGAATTAGAACTCTCCACTGAAAGAATATATTCATCCATCTAAGACGATCAACATATATAAGGTATTCGTGGACATTTAAATTTATACATACAATTTAATAAACATGTAACATAAAGTATGTAAGATAATAAAATCATAATTAATCAAAATAAAATGTACGAGTATATAGCAAGAAATATGATTACTCTTAACAAGAATAATTCATTAAATCTTATGGTCAACACAAGTTGATTCCATTTACTTTCAATTTCAAAGTTAAACAAGTCCGCTTGACTGTAAAGTTTGATGAAAGTATATTTGTATTCACTTTAATGCTTAAATTTAATAGTAGTTTAATTCATTTAGTAGTACTCTACTTGGCAACTTGATAGAATTTACGAGTTATTTTAATTAACAAATAAATTGGTTTCAAGTTCTTAATAAAGGAGAGAAAACATATGTGAAAGTATTAGCTAGAAGATATTCCATACATGATCTTATAGCGTCATTTCATCTTATATATTTTATACATCCTATTTGAACCTAAAGTTTAAATTACAAACTTATGTTAGAGACACAAACCTATATTCATAGATTTATATTTAGTTAGAACGGTGTTAATTACTAGCTAGCACTTGTCTTTCTGATTCTTTTTTTTCTGGTCATTTATGATACTTGAAATTGAGTTATTCATCTTAAGAAAGTTGTCTTTTTCCATATGAAAAAAGTCCTTGCCTATTTATGAATTGTGCATGAGTACATATATGCAAGATTGTAGTCCATTCATATGAATGCAGTGTTCATGAAAGTCTTACATTACATCCATTCCTTTAAGTACTAAATGTTAGATTATAACCAGTACATATGATTAGGCTAGGTCTAATCAGGCTTCAGGCTTCCTAAACCTGATCAACCATGGGCTTAGGTTGTGTGTTTCGAGGTTTAGCTCGAGTTAGAATTTTTTTCAGGCCCAATTCAGCTTATTATCATCCCTAGTAACAAGTCATTTGTAAGAGGATTTGTTCCAAGAAGAAGACTAGAGAAGATGCATGAAGTGTATGTGTTAGTAATGCAGAGAATACTCTAATAAATAAAGTCAAAATTGAGAAGAAAATGAAATGAAGTGGTCCTTTAGATTTCATATATGTTATATTGATGGATTCAAATATGGGCATGGGATAGTCTCCCTATATCTGGTCCTTAGATCAAACACAAGCTTCTTTAGGTTTCTTAAAAAATGATAAAACATTAAATACAAACTATACAGAGAGGAAAATGGATGAAGTGTGTGAAAATCACTTGATTATTCTTAAATTACATTCTTCTATCGTTGCAAGCATGTTAACATTAGAATCTCATCATTTAGCTTACCTCTTTGATTTTTGCAGGCATGTTAACTCTCATATTTAAATTGTGTAGATACATTAACATGCACCATTTGTTTAACTCTCCAATCATCTTAATCATCAATCGTAAATTTCTATTCCTACTTCCATTTAGGATATATTCTGGTCGATTTTACAAACAACCTTGATTAACCAATCGAATAAAGAAATTATGGATTGGGTTTCATTACATTATTTGTAAATCAGCGGTATATTTATCTAAACCTAAGAAATTAAGCAATTCAATGGAGCACTTAGTAAATGAATAAATTAAATTGCAAGTTATAACTTTAAGATTTTGTTACCATGGTGGTAGTAACCGGAGGAGACAACTGAAGAGAGTGGAACTATGAGAAGGCAACTTCAAGCAAGGTGAGAGGTGATTAAGGCGAGCTGGTAGCCAAAGAGGGAAGAAGTAAAGAAGAGTTCCTATTGTAAAAAATGTCATTCTACCTGGTATAAAATGACATCGTTTTATATAATTGAATAATCAAATGTTAGATTTTAAATTGAACTCAAACTTAAATTGAATCGGCCATTGACTTTAGGATAGTCTAGGCCGAACCAAACTTCACTGGGGTGTATATGCCAAACCTAGTTGCAACTTGAGTAAGGAAGGTGAGTCTTGTATAAATTGTTTTCAATTTGTTGTGACTTGGTCTTTGTTGGTTAGTGGGTTCGTTTAGGCTTTTCTTACCCCTTTCAAAACTAACAAAAAGTGGTGCCATAAGGTGAGTGGCAAGAAGAAAGCATGTTTGTAGGTGGGCCAATAAATTGGCAAAGTATAGGAGAAGGAATTTTTTGTTTTTATTTAAAATTTTAATTAATACAATTACAATACATAATAATTAATCAAATTAAAATGGTATTATTTTCAAATTTTAAAATAATTTATTTCGATTTTACTATACCACATTACATTAGAACTTATTAACTAATTTCTAAAAACAATATTGATGTAATATTTAACGAACAAAAATCCAATTTCATTTAATTTTATATTTATTCAAATTTTGTTTTAAATGTTTTAAAAATAAGGTTGAAGTTAAATATTACATCAAATTTAAATATTACATCAAATTTTGAAGTTAAACATTACATCAAATTTTGTTTTAAATTATTCATCGCCCTGTGCTGTCCCTCCCTCTTTTCTTCGCTCTCCCTCTGCTCTAGCTCCTATCGTCTCCAGGCTCCAACTTCCACTATTGCTCTAGGCTCCAACTCCCCTTGTCACTTCAGCTCACGCATCTCTTCAAATTTGTCATCAGTCATCATAAAGCTCGCTGCTCACCACCAATCCACTAGCCAGATGTAGTCTCAATTCTAGTGGTCTGTGCTTACTCTTTGCCAGCCTCTAGTGCTCCAGTCGCACGCCACTTGATAGTCACCACTCGCAATTATCCAGCTCAGTGGTCTTGACTCGCTGTCAATTGCTATATAAATTACCCTATTAGCTTTAATAGATGGACTAAGTTTTATGTTTGTGTTTTTCACTTTTTGTAGTTTTTAAAATTTCTAATGTTACACTTATGATAACATTCAAAAGGATTGACTCTGATTTGTAAAATTTTCTAATATTACACTTAATTTTATTATATCATTCAATTGAATAATTTACTCTGATTTGTATGGATTTCTAATATTACATCTAATTTTAGTATAGCATTCAATTGGATAATTGAATCCTGATTTTATGGTCTTCTTAGGATTATAGAATTTGATTGGATTGGATTGGATTTTGAATAATTAAATTGGATTGGAATTTACATTGTACAAAAGGAAAAATAAGTTAGATCAAATGTGTTATATTTTGTTTCCAAACTAGTTAACATATATCACAAGATGTTAGAATATGATAATGTTGATTCATCTATTAGGTGCGGTCGTCTCGTTATACGTTAATAAATATGTCAATGAGAAGATTTAGATTTATTAGCTATGGTCAATATGTTTTGAGGAAATTTACTTTATTATACAATAATTTTTATTTTTGACATTTATAAATTACGAATTGACATATATCTTCATTTATTTTTATAGATAAATGGAGGAAAGTTCAAGTACTCATGATAATTTTGCTATTTTAGGACGATTAGATTATCCGAATTGGGCTCATGCTAGACTGATTTATGGAATGAAGAATTGTACCATTTTTTTGTATTATAACAAGTATTTGAAAGGTGGGGGAAATACCAAATTATAGAAACATTAGCTGAAATGGATATAAGAAAGTCAATCATGATGTGAAATGACAAATGAAAACTTTGCTTAAAGAGTATCAATATGAAAAATATAGAAGGTAAAGACTAAATTATGAAATTGGTAGTGGAAGTTACGGTGGTCAGGATGATAGTGAGAATGTTGAAGGTGGTATTCTTACCCAATAAGAATGCAATGTTGCACTTGATGTGAGGACAAGAAGAATACATGTGTCTAAATTTGTTGCACCACGAATAATTCCGAAGGCTCAGCCTTCAATTTGTAGTGCCTTATAATATAAAGAAGTGACTCAAAATGTAGACATGACAATGACTAGATAGTAGTATGATTCATATATAATATTCAATGTTGCCCAGTCTTTCATGTATAATATTCAATGTCATCCAGTCTTGTTATTACCAGCTTATGGTGGATTATATTGTCTCTTACGGTTTAAGATATAAAACTCCTTCAATTGATGACTATAGAGATAAACTTTTGAGCAACTTTATTTATAAAATAAACATTTATTTGGATGAAAGAAGAATGACTTGGGCTATTTATAGGGTATTCAATAATGTGTGATGGTTGGAAAGTTAAAAGATAAGAGCTTATTATCAATTTTTTAGTTTATTATGCAAATGAGACAATATTTTTTAAGTTTATTGATGCATTTGACCTTGTTAAAAATGTTAATAGTCTATTTTAGATATTTGATGAAGTTATGAATAAGGTTAGGCCATAAAATATTATTAAGTTCATTATTGATAATGATTATGCTTGTAAAGTAGATATAATTCTTTTTATTGGACTCCTAATGTTGTATATTACATTGACCTAATGTTGAAAAATATAGGAGATGCTAAATACTTTCCTATCATTGATGAAGCTATACAGAAAGTTAAAAAAAAGTGACTAAATTCATCTACAATCGTGCATAGGTCTTGAATTTAATGAGAAATAATTTCACCAACGATAAGAATTTGTGTTGTCCTGTTATTAGATAGTTCACAACTAATTTCTTATCAGTTTAGTGTTTTGTTCTGATGAAAAAGGAGTTGAGGCAAATGTTTATAAGTGATAAGTGAATTACATCTCAACATGCTAGGTCTAATTCCAAATTGGAGGTTTCTAGAATTATACTTGAAGATTATGAATTTTGGTCCAAATTTCAATTCGTCATCTGAGTTTGTGAGTCTTTGGTAAGAATACTTTGTTTATTTGATAGTGATAAGCAGGTAACAATTGGTTATTTTTATGATGTCATATAGAGGGGGGAGTAATCAATCAAGGTTAATCTAAAAAATAAGTCTTATTTGTACACATCTTATCTTCTGGTCATCAGTGAGAGATGAGAAAGACAACTTTACTTTCTGTTGATTACAGTTGGGGCATATTTGAATTCTAATATCTATTTTAGACCAAGTTTTACAAATAAAGCTGAAGTTAATAAGAGAATGCTATTAACTATTACAATAATTGTTACCTATGAGATGATACAAGATTTCTTAAGCTTATAAATTGTGGTTTATGCTTATGGTGATTTTGGAATGCTCATTATTGATCAGCACAAGACAAACTTAATTTAATTATATATTTTTTCACTTTTGTTACTTGTTGAAAATTAATTGTTACTTTATTTTGTTTATAATGTTACTTTTGTTTCTACAGTTGCTTAGTAGGACCAATTCAAAAGTGGTGTTTCAAAAGTGCAAAGGTTTGTAATTCAAATTTTGAGTCAATGTGTAAGTTCAATAGGGTATGAAAGAAATTAGCGCATATTTAAATTCATCTATTTTAAGAAAAAGAATAGATTGAGACATAAAAGATTGAACGACTTAGTATTTTATTAATACAATTTAAAGTTTTAACAAAGGTTTGTTATTATCATTTAACATTATTAATTTGAATATAATTTCTTGTAATTTTTTAATAATTTTATTTTATTTGTTTATTAGGATTCTTCATATAACAAATAATCTTGTAGATTCAATTTGCCTTAATTATATCGATTCTAGAGCATATTTAATTTGAGAAACAAGTTTAATATATGAGAGTGATTTGAAAGATAATCTTAAATATAAAAGCATTTATATATTATTTGGTGTAATAAATTTGAATAACGATGGTGATGATAAAACTCCTCTTAATGATTAGGATTTTGTACTAAATGAGAATTGAGGTTAATGCGATTTGAGTGTATATTCGATTGAATGAAGATTCATATTTCATTTCTTATCTTCATTAAATTTTATTTATATTTGATGCATATGTTAAATTATATATATGTAATATAAGCATAAACTTTTAACTGTAAATATTTTTATTTCAAGTTTCGTTTATAGTTAAATGTATTCTTTAGCATAAACTCTTATTGCAATACTTATGAAGTCTTGAAATTTTATTTTTCTTTCTATTTGATGCTTTGATGTAATTATTCTTTATTTTATGATGAAATTATAATATTTTAAGTACTTTGTATTTTCTTTAGTTTTATACAATGTTATGAATACCGTACCGGACTCGGTATCAGATTAAGCTCTGTAACGAAATTGTACCGGTACCAGTTGGTATCGGGTATCGTTTCGGAAAATTTTTTAAATTTATGAA
>JANIPN010000002.1:51365138-51376745 GCA_027478595.1 Erythroxylum anguifugum
CAAAACATCATATTTACTAGTCATAGCAGCAATTTTCGTAATCAGATCAAGGGATTAATCAACCTTACCTCTTTGGCCGGAGTTGTGCAGAAGAAAATAGGAAGAAAGGCGGGAGGGTTATGTTCTGCGTGGGAAAAAATTATGGCTGAGAGTGTGTCCTTTTTATTGAGTTAAATAAGGATACTATGGTAATTTACATATATTGGGGTTCTCTTGTCTTGGATTTCTCCTCCTTTCTCATCAATTTGACGGGAAACATATTTGGCCCAAACTCCCCTCAGTTTCCTCTTCATTATCTCACTTTCTCTTTGCTTATTTTTGTTTAAACGGTGGAAACCAAAAGAAGTTCAATTCTCTTCCTTTCTTTTCTCTTGCTTTCCTTCAATCCAAACCAGGGCTAAGGGAAGTATCGAAAACAACACTTGAAACACCTTGAACTTTACCAAAAGAAGTAGGACAATTGTTAGCTGATTTTTTAAACCTTACACTGAATGATTTACTAGGTGAACTACATCCTTTACGAGATATTCAACATGCTATTGACTTGGTACCTAGGTCTACTATACCAAATCTTCCAGCCTATCGTCTGAATCCTATTGAGAATGAAGAGTTGAAGAGACAAGCAGAGGAGTTATTGAAAAAGGGATTTATTAAAGAAAGTCTTACTCCATGTGCAGTTCCAACACTTTTGACTCTTAAAAGGATGAAAGTTAGAGAGTGTGTATTGATTATTGGGAAACAAATAAGATCACAATAAGGTATAGATTTCCAATACCTCACCTTGATGACATATTAGATATGTTGACTGGAGCAACTATCTTTACCAAGACAAACTTATGAAGTGGGTACCATTAAATCATAATCAGACCTGGAGATGAATGGAAAAAGACTTTCAAGACTAAAGAGATACTTTATGAATGGTTGGTGATGCTATTTAGACTCTCTAATGCACCTAACACTTTTATGATAGTGATGAATCAAATGATTTGACTATTTACGGGCACATTTTTGGTGGTATATTTTGATGATATATTAATATATAACAAGACTAAAGAAGGTCACCTATTACATCTACAACAAGTCTTGAGAGTTTTGAGTCAAGAGAAGCTTTATATCAACTTAAAGAAGTATTCTTTCATGCAATCAAGTGTTATATTTTCGAGTTTTATTAGATCTTCCCATAGAGTGGAGATAGATCTCGAGAAGATTAGGGTCATTCTTGATTGACCTATTCTAAAGGATGTGCACAAAACAAGGAATTTCCATGGCCTAGCAACATTTTATAGACGATTTATTCATAATTTCAGCACCATAATGGCACCCATTACTGATTGTATGAAGAAAGGACAATTTACTTGGTCAAAGGTAGCAACTAAAGCATTTGAAGAATTCAAGAAAAAGATGACTGAATCTTCTGTTTTACAACTTTCAAAATTTTCTAAGATATTTGAAATTGCTTGTGACGCATCTCATGTAGGAATTGGAGGCATACTCAACCAAAAGGGACAGCCAGTTGCTTACTTCAGTGAGAATTTAAGTGAAGAGAAGCAACAATATTCAACTTATGATAAGAAATTTTATGCAATAGTACATTTTCTTTACAATTGCAGTCATTATCTCTCATACAAGGAGTTTATTCTATATTCGGTTCATGAAGCTCTTAAACACTTCAAGTCCTAAAAGAACTTGAACAAAAGACATGCCTTATGAAGTGAATTCATAGAGCAATTTAACTATGTTATTAAACATCGGACAGGAGTTGAGAATAAGGTCATATATGCATTGAGTACGAAGAATCATTTGCTTAACATTTGAGTGGTAAAGTTCGTAGGGTTCGACAAAATAAAAAAGAGAATATGCTTCATATCAAGATTTTGGAATAATTTATTCAAAAATTGCGACTGGGCAAAGAGACCAACGCTTTCCTTTTATGATCTACGGTTACTATCTTTTCAAAGGAAATCAACTTTGCCTACCTAATATGTTTATAAGGGAATATGTGATTTGGGAATTACATGGAGGAGAAGGAGCAGGACACTTTGGAAGAGATAAAACCATCACAATGGTTGAAGATCGCTTTTATTGGCCCTCTTTAAAGAAAGATGTTCCGAAGGTGATACGACAATGTCGAACATGTCAACTAGCTAAAGGAAGGAAACAAAATTCTAGATTATACATGCCATTCCCGTGCCTCGAGAACCACGGTAGGACACAAGTAGGGATTTTGTCTTGGGAATTCCTAAATCTATAAGAGATTATGATACTATTTTCATGGTGGTAGATAGGTTTTCCAATATGAGTCATTTCATTCCATGTTCCAAAACTTATGATGTTTTCCATATAGCTAAACTCTTATTCAAAGAGGTTTTACTTCTCCATAGGTTACCTTTAACCATCGTCTCTAATCGTGATGAAAATTTTATGAGTTATTTTTGGAGAACACTATAAAAAACATTAAACACTACGCTTCAATTTTTAAGTTCTTTTCATTCCCAAACTGATGGACAAATAGAGGTGTTGAATAGAAGCTTGGGGGATTTACTAAGATGTTTGGCAGGAAATAATATAAAAAATTGGGACCTAATTCTTCTTTGGTAGAATTTGTATACAATAGTTCTATAAATAGATTTACTGGTAAGAGCTCTTTTGAGATAGTTTCAGGGGTTCAGCTAAGGAAGCCTATTGATTTGGTTCCTTAACCACAAATAACAAGAGTTAGTGTTGAAGTTAAAGATTTTACGCAACAAATGAGGGAAAACTTTGATGAGATACGACGAAAGATAACAACCAATAACTTGTCTTATAAAGAACATGCTGATCAGCATTGTCGATCGATGGAATTCAATGAAGGGGATATGATGATGGTTAGGATTTGTCCAAAGCAATTTTAGAAAGGAAAAAAAAATAAGAAACTTCATTCACAAAATGTTGAACCTTATAAGATCATCAAGAAGATAAGTGCTAATACTTATGATTTGGAATTACCAAGTGATATGAGAATAAGTCCTACCTTTAATGTTACGAATTTAACTATTTATCATGGACAAAGATGATGAGCAATCTCCTATTGTAGCTGTAAGAATTCCAACCATTCCCTATCTTAAAGAGGATATAAAAGATGTTCGAGATGAACAAAGTGTAGCTACTAAAGATGGAGAATATCGATAATTACTTGTCAAGTGGAAAGGAAGACTGATTTTTGACAGCACTTAGATTTTAGAGTTCGAATTTCAGAAGTTGAATCCAGATTTATATAATCAGTATTTATCACATTATTACGTGAAGGACGACTTCAGACAAGCCAAAGAGAATTCATGCAAAAGAACTTAAAGTCTATAAGAGAAATCAAAGAGAAAAGATTAATCAATCACAAGTTTTAATTTGGTAGCATGAGAACTGAGAATTAAGTTGACATCAAAGTTAAAGGCTGAAATTCATATTGTATTAGGATTTCTTATTAGATAGAAAGTAGTAGTATTATGTTATTCTATTTTAAATATGTTATCCTAGTATAGTACTTATAAAATTTCTATTATAATGGGATTTAAATTAGAAGCCCTTTTTCTACTAGAATAAAGATTCAAAGAATTCTCTATATATATGTGAGTACTCAATCTTTTATTAATAAGAAGCAATTTGAATTTTTTCTACAAATTTGAGTTTTCAACTAGAAAGTGTGATGTTTCTTCTAAGAATGATTCTTAGACCTTATGAGTGATTCCTAATTTCCTACTATCTATTCTCTGTGTTTTTCACTAAATTCGAGCAACCCTAACCCAAATTCCAGCTCTATTAAACCTACATTCTACCTATCTCAATCATATATTCTAGCTATATTAAATTTGAAATCCTTAAACTAAATTTTTAACGAGCAAATCTTAAAATTCCAGTCATATAAAATCTGAAAATTCTACATTCTTAGCCTAAATCCAACCTTGATATTTCAGCAGCCTAATATCAACCATATTTCTAAATTTGTGAGTTTTAGCTACTAATTAATAATTGTTCTATTTGTCCTGCATCAAGAGCATTCCATAGCTAAGGTTGAGCAACGATGCCAACCTCTTTACAGTGGTTCAACTTGTTACCGCTTGCAGTTGGCTTGAGATGGTAATGGAAATGCACTTCTCCTTCAGCCAAATTTTGTTAAATTGAATCTTGGAGCCAAGGAGAAAGCATTGGCAACACTAAGACGAGCCTACTGATTAGGTACAAATACGACGCAGTAAGTGAAAGACAGCATAAAGAATGTCAAGATTAGTAATTTGGGTCCCAACCTGACTTAATTCAAAGCTGCTAGGTCAACTTTAAATTCACTGAACTTGAGATTGAACTTGGGCTCTCAATACAAGCCAGTTTAAACAAAATCGATGTCTTTTATTCAGTGACTGAAAAACCAATTGACCGTAAGTTTGTGAACCCGTGTCACAAGCCATCTCCATCAAAGATCGACTCAAGTTGCTTTATTTGGCAAGAACTGCAAAGGAAGCACTATACTCAAAGGGGTCCTTTATATAAACTACAAACAGAAGAAACAAAAAAGACTTTATCTAGGCAAGTTTCATGTAACTCAAGTTCGGCAACGTCATATACATCGGTTAACCTTTGAATTGAAGACAAATGTCAGGAAAGATGATACTGAAAGGGCTCGTCTTATCATACTTCTGTAGTTTCAGGACAAGTACAATTGAAAGGCTACCACTCATTGGTCTTTCTTTCACCTGATCCTCATCAATCTTGGTGAACTTCCTCTGCAGGTGGTGGAGCAAATCTGACATTTGTTGGCCGTGCCATCACAACGCCCTCGTCTGCAAATAGTGATTTGATGAACGCTGGAGTTCTTAGAGGCCTGCGACCAGTCATCCTTGGATAAACGTCTTCAAGAAAGTAATAAGCATGGCCAGCAATCATACCCTGAATCATTTAAAAGAATCTTAGGCACATTAAAACAGTAGGCTCTTCTTACACTTGAGTCTTTGACTGTTTGGAGAAATTGTATACATGATAAGACCAAAATATACTCTAAAAGATACCAAGGAAACCATTCCATACGACCTCAGTTTCCTAACAGAACTTCCACGTAGATGCTTTACCTGGATGAATTACCCAACATAATCGTCACTCATCAAATTCCACAACATTTGTTACGTTTGGTAATCATTCTCACAAGAATTAGTTATCTCTTTTTGTCTTCTTTCAACAATTTGGGGATCATAAGAGAGCGGCAAATGCTAAAAAGCAATCACTGAGCTATTAAGAGTTTGCTTAAACAACCACATGTATCTAGTCGCTTCAAGACTTGGCAAAACCAACTGCAGCTTGTGTGCTGATATACACCTTGTCGAAAAAATAAGCTAATAAAGATGTATACAAAATCTACTAGAAGAGATAAGGTTGGAAAGTGGGGCATAGAGCTTAAATTTAGTGAAGGGAACGCACCAATAGATCCACCCAAGCACTAGCACCAACAAGGACAGAAAAGCCTAATAGAACCTGCACAAAGCGTAAGGTAGTGGGTCTTGAGGTGAACTTGCAGCTTATTCAACCAGAATCAAAACATGATGCTAGAACTCATACAAAGAGCATCAGATTGAAAAATGAGCCACTGAAAAAAGAGACATGTATGATTTTATTTCAGCATATGACAGAAACAAATGATACTGACCCATGGAAGATAAGCTGCTGTAAAGGTAAAAAGGCCTAAGAAACTCATGTGGATGAAAGGATTTTGCTTGCTCCATACATAAACCTGCAAGATAAAAAAAAAGTTCACATAAACATAGACACTTAAAACAAATAACACCAAATCCTGCAATTAGTAAATGTACAGTGAACATGACTAACCATCATAAATGTCAATGAGTTGCTTAGGAATATGATTTTGGCAAATGATTCTGACAAGTAAGGTATCATGCCACCAACAAGCACTATACCAGTAAGAACAGTTGCACCAAATAAGAGCATGTAAAAGAAATCTGCAGTCCTTCCCCTAAAAGAGTTCTCTTCAAGAAGTTTACAGTATCGAGCCAAAAAGAACATGTGAAACATAAAGTCCAAGTCTGCACCAAAAATGACAGTGTTAGAAATGATGATTACTGTATGCAATGAGAACATAACATTCCAACAGATCAGTCAACCTGCCAAAAAAAGACTATAAAAAAACAAGAAACTTCCAATAAAAAGGTTCCACATGATAAGTTGTTTTAATGACGTTAAGAAAAGCCCCACAACATTAAATTGATCTGAACTTTTCCAACGCACTAGGAGCAATTGAGCCCCGTCATGCATGCATGCAAAGTTTCAGCACGTACATCTCCTTGATGCCCAAGGAAAATAAATTAGTTCATACTTTACAATAAACAAACAAAAAGCTACCTTAAGATACTTAAAAATCTGAACGTTGTTATGCTAAGACTCCCAAACTGGCATCTTTGCTTGGAATGACATCGACAACTAATAATGAAGTGAAAGAAAAGGTAGTCAACCATGTTCCAGACAGATCATTCCCCCTTATTGAATAACAAATTAGCCCAAAATTGAATACAAATTAAATGAAAAGAAATCATCTATCAATGGTAAGTAGTATGACATGACTTATTAGTTATTAATGATTAATGAATACAGAAAAATTGTAACCGCACAGTGCATACATTGTACCTTAATTATCTATTAGCAGTTCTAAATGGCAATACTTTTGTCCAAAATAGAACATATTGGCATATCCAAAGTGAATGGACATGTTAAACCCTAAAATCATTGATGGCTTCTTTCAATATCAAAATCTCGACTTTATTGATTCAAGGTTAATAATAATCTGTGGCAGTTGACGATAACTGACCTTTTTGTCACTTTAGTTGACCTAGATTTCAAGGAGGCTGGTAAAAAAAGCTAAAGATGTCTTAATGTCCTAAAATTACTGATACAATTTATCATATCCATGACTTACAAATAGCAAAAGACTTGAACTCAAGAAAGCTCTAATTCCATAGGAAGAGCAAAATCTTGCAAGCACATAAATGTGTTTATAGGAAAAGTAATCATATTATGTGCTTTAAGTAAGACTAGCCATTTATTTGATGATCGTAAAATGTGCATATCCAGGAAACAATGGTTCAGCTAGAAACAACAGGCATAGAGCAGATAAAAGAAGAACATTTAAATTTCACAAACTTGCAACATATAACACCTTTAGAAGACCCTTTCGAACAGAAATACTTCACTTAATAGAGGTTTAATACTTACCCATTTTCCTGAAGTACAGGAAATTTGTGATCAGACGCCAGAACTGATAACGCTTAACCACAAGTGTGGGGTTCAAGTACAGATTATGAGGAGATATTATCTGCCAAAACCAAACGTAAAGGAAAATAAGAGATTAAATCACTGAATTTTCCAAATTCCTCCAGCTAAATGCAATAAACAAAAGGCCTACAAAACTATAGCAACTAAATGAACTGAGTAACTTAAGGACTAGGCAGAGCACCTGATTAAACAAACAAGTTCCAAATCGAAATCAATTACAAAAAAATCTTACAAGCTAAGTTCTTGAACCCAAATCATTCAAAATCCACATTGAGAATTATAAAAAGTAAAAAAGAAAAAGGTTCAAAGAAAAAAATGCTACAAAGCTAGTAAAGATGGTTAGAAACAATCCAATCCACTTGCCTCCATCAAAACACAAACCCAATTAAGGCAAATAAAGGTAAAAAGCAAAAGGGGGAGAGAAACCCACATCAAGGGAACAACCGATAGTAGTGACAATAGCAGCTGTGAGATAAGAGCGAGTGATGACAGGCATCTGCTTGTACCATTCCTCAACTGCTTGAGCCATTGTTAAAACCACTCGCTGTGTTATGATCTTCTTCAAGCGATTAATTGATTTCTAACACCCAGACAGCACAGATAATCAGATCAACAATTTCAGTAAATTTAGGCAGATATTAGAAGCGATGATTTCTGAAGATCGATATACGGGTTTGGAAAAAGCGAAGAAAAGTTAAAGGTGGAGAGGTGAATCTGATTGCAGAAGAAGCTTGTTTTCGTACCCCTTTTCTTTTCAACTTAGGAATTTCTGTGACTAGCTTTAACTAATAAGATAGCGTGTTAATCCCACGGACCAATCAACCACTTTGTTGGTTTTTTTTTTTT
This sequence comes from Erythroxylum anguifugum, assembly GCA_027478595.1. NCBI lineage: Eukaryota > Viridiplantae > Streptophyta > Magnoliopsida > Malpighiales > Erythroxylaceae > Erythroxylum > Erythroxylum anguifugum. Next base: position 51,373,287 of record JANIPN010000002.1, read on the forward strand.
GGTTTCTATAAAATTATTATTAGTTCTGCTACTACTATTTTTTGTTTGAAACAATTAAAGGTCCGTTTATGTTGTAGCCAATTTTAATTTTACTAATTTAAAAGGAAAAACTGATTCCCTAGGCCAAATCTATAAGAACATAACTCAAACATGACATTCAAGGAGTCATTCCAAGTGATCTTCATTTCCAATCAAATATACAGTCATCGTATTGTATTGGTCAAAAATTATACAATATTATATTCTCTCGTACTAAGATTTGGCAATAGTAAGTACCGCTAGTACTAAAATACCAGGCAATAATCATACTAAATTTTTAAATTTTTATAACTCTAACTAAAGTAGCCTACCTGTCCCCTCTCCCGAGTCCTCACCCTACCTCTCGCTCTTACTCTCACTCTTTCCGTCTCAACCATCACACTAATCAGGCTCGTTGCCTGCCCATCGCACTTGCACTTGCACCTGCACCCGCACCCGCACCCGCACCCGCACTCGCACCATTGCACCTGCACTTGCACCATCACACCAACACTTATTGCACCTATGATTTGGCACCATGTCACCAGTCAGGTAGTCACCCCGTAGATCGCTCTCGTACATAAACCCAGTCACACCCGTATGGAGACCCAATTGCACCCGCACACAAACCCACATCCTCATCTATTGACCCACACCCGCACCTACTAACTTGCACCACTACACGACAATCCACACATAGACTTGCTAACCCGACCTGCACTAGTCCAGGGATTTAGTGAAGGTTGCAAAAGATTATGTATTTGTGTTCTGCAACCCCTGTGTCTCTGAGATAGGGATTTAGTGTTGGCTGCAAAAGATTGCAACAAATTTTTTGAAATTGTGAATTATGAATTTATGGAATATAGACATTGAAATTTCGGATTATGTTGATTGTTGATTTGAATATTTAACCGTGTATTGGTGTTATACATAATACTAAATATAGATAAATGAATATTGAATTGTGACTTTATAATAGATTGTGTATTTGAGTTTTGTGACTTTGTGTTATGTAGTAGTTGTCTATAGTGAATTGTTGAATCTTGGAGAATTATATTGGACGAAATTGAAATGTGTAGTGTATCATGTATGTTGACTCTTGACAGTGGAGTTAATTTGAATAAGAAACTAAGAATGTTGATTAAAACTAGTGAATGAAAGATTGTTAAATTAAAGTTGGAAATTAGGATTTAAGTAACAATATTAATTAAAATTAGTTCCAAAAACAAAATAATGATAAGCATTACAAATTGAATTGTATAAGCAAACAAAAAATATTAGTTTATAGTTAAATTATGTGATTACATAAAATATGTTGTAAACTTAAAATTGTGAGTTATGGTTGAAATTGAATAGGTTATGGTTTCTAAGTCTTTATCGTTGAGTGATGTAATCATATAAAATGAGTTATACACATAGGTGTAGTTGTGTATGTTGAATTGTTGGTTCTTGATTTCTTGGTGAATTGTGTTAGATGAAATTGAATTGAATAGTGTATGTTGATTCTTGATTGTGGAGTTAATTTGAGTAAGAAACTAAGAATGTTGATTAAAATTAGTTAATGAAATATTTTTAAATTAAAGTTAGGAATAAATATTTTAGTATCAATGTTGATTAAAATTAGTTAAGAAAACAAAATAATGATAAGCATTACAAATTGAATAGTATTAACAAACAAAATAGATTAGTTTATAGTTGAATTTTGTGATTACATAAAATAGGTTGTAAACTTATAGTTGTGAGTTATAGTAGAAATTGAGTAGTTTATAATTATCAGTGTATGTCTTTATAGTTGAATTATGCAATCATATATGTGCTTTTATGTTAGTTTTGAGTTAAACAAAATGTATTTTGTGATAGTAGTTGATAATGAAATTAGGTGTTCTTTACTTTGATATGAAATTAATTTAATTTTGACATATGTCTTTATTTATTTTACAAATAAATAGAGAAGAGTTCAAGTACTCGTGATAATTTAGTCACTTTAGGTATATGAAGATTGATGATCCAGTTAAGGCTCATGCTAGATTGGTTCATAGAATAAAGAATATACTATTTGTTTATATTGTAACAAGCATTTGAAAGATGAGAGCATCACCACATTAAAGAAGCATTTAATTGTAGTCAAAGGTTACGTGGAGCCTTGTAAGAAAGTAAATCATGATGTGAAATGACAAATGAAGACTTTGCTTTAAGAGTATCAATATGAGAAAGATAGAAGGAAAAAATTTAACTACAGAATTGGTAGTGGAAGATCTTTATTGGTGGTCAGGATGATAGTGGAGATGATGAAAATAGTAGTATCCTACCTAATAAGAAGGAAATGTTGCACCTAATGTTAGGAAAAGAAGAAAACATGTATCTTTTTTTTTACACTATGAACAACTTCTAGAGTTTAACCTTCAATTCGTAGTTTCTTACAATATAGAGAAATGACTTATAATGTGGACATAGTAATAACTAGATAGTAGTATGATTTAGGTATAGCATTAAATGTTGTCTTATCTTATTATTGCCATCTTATAATGGATGCTTTGCCTCTTACAGTCCAAGATACAAAACTCCTTCAGTTGATGACTATATAGGTAAACTTTTGAACAACTTAGTTTATGAAATAAAAAGTTACTTGGCTGAAAGAAGAATAACTTGGGTTACTTATAGACATTCAATCATATGAAATGATTGGACAAATAGATGAAATAAGCCTATTGTAAGGCCCCAACATACACCCTAGACATATTATGGCATGTCTAGGGTATATTAAGAAGTGAACATAATAAATTAAGAGCATCAAAGCATAGTAAGAGACATAATGGTACTTAATGAAAAACATATGGATAAATGGATAATTTGTTCATTTTGGCATGGACATATATACTTAGACGTGAAATATGGATGGGAATGATATTAATTGATGAGATTATAGGTCAATGTGGGAATTAAAGGAAGAAGAAGGACCAATGTGCAATTTTCATAAAGACAACACATGGACCAATTGGATTAAAGCATGTGTGACCAATAAGAATAAATCATATGTATCCAATAGTAATTAAGCATGTGTATAAGTCTTGAAAGTGCATGAAAAGTGCTAGCCCCATTGTTTTGGCCATAACATGGCCTATAGACCTCAAATTGAGTTATTCCAGTTGGAGATGAAACTTAAGACATAGAAATAAAAATTCTATAAGAGATTAGGATCTAATTCTGGCTTTATGATATTATAAATTGCGCTTGAAAATGATGACCTAATGATAGCCTTGTATTAGAGCATCTTGTGATGTTTGGTGCTTATCTCATGACTTAGTCCAAATGGCCTGATATTTGATGATATGGAATTTAGATGTAACGCCCCAAATTAGGGGTGAGAAGATTAACGGAAATTATTTCATATGTGCTTAATTGTGCAGAAGTATTTTGGCATGCATTCATGGCACTTTCCGG
>JANIPN010000002.1:51421386-51440395 GCA_027478595.1 Erythroxylum anguifugum
AACATCCCACATCATCTTAATCCTCACCTATCATAATCAGATGATCTTACAAACTTTACTATCCTTAATAAGACAGTTTCAAATTTCCCTTACATGTATAACATAAATAAATCCTTAGTTGGTATTATGTGATGTGAGCATCTCATATCTAGAACTTATAAGTCATGAAGATGACATGCTAAAATGTAGAGCATATCTTCATCACTGTAATTTGAGTCCTTATTTTGTACTATATTAGCAAACCTTGACAAATCATTAGACTTCCTTTCATCATCCTACCTGTTCATGTTTGTATAGTCCCTCTTGATGTGTATTTTTTTCTCACACTTGTACTGGACTATCTTTTATCTTTGGATTTTGATTTAGAACACCTCTTAAATGAGCCATCCTTATTAACCTAAGAGGTGTGGTTGAGTGGCAAGGACTCATCAATCCTTAACCAATGGTCAGGGGTTCGATCCTTGTCTTTGAGTATGGAGCAACCTTAAATCCTTGGGCCAGCTGTCCCACCCTGTGAGGTGCCTACAAGCCAGCGAAGGGATTAGTCATTGGGTCCGCCGGTAGATACCCTGGTCTAAGATAAAAAAAAAAGAGCCATCCTTATTATACTTCATCTTATAGTTATAGTTTCTTTTCACATATAACCTTTAACCTTGAACGCTTTCATTGGTATTGTCATCATTAGTTGTAAGCCAATAAAATAGCTGTGATTTCGTCCAAATCAGCTATCTTCTTAGATAATAAGAGCATCATTTCCTAATGTTCATAAGAAAGAGCTAAGAATAAAGTAAAATCATTGCTTTGCCTTCCTCTACAATAGTCACCTCAAACGTAAGTAGGTCATTGACTATTTAGTTAAATACATTGATATATTATTTTGATTTTTTCTTTCCTACAACTTAAAATTGTATAATTTTTATTTCAATTACAACTTGTTTGTGAGAAACTTTGATATGCATCTAATATCCAGTTTATTTCATATCTCTATAGGGGATACAATCTTTATGATGTGGTATATGACCTCATCTTCTACTTAAAGTTGCATGGTTCTAATTGCCTATGCTTGTAACTCTTTCCAGCCAAGCTCATTTATATCTTCTAACTTATTCTCCCAAGACTCATTCATCATACTTTGTTGTACCAATAAATCCTTCTCTCTTTGTGGCCATAATCTAAAATTCCAAGTTTCATTAAAATTTTCCACTTCAAATTTTACAACCAAACTCATTCTTGCCTCAACAATCTTAAGATACCACTTATTGAGTAAACATATAACATAATATAGAATCGTCAAAGAAAGAAAATCAAGAATACAATAAGTTTTTAATACGATTTGACCAATTAAGTGTGTTTACGTCCTCGAGTGTCAATAATGATTGACTCACTATTAATAATTATGATGATGGTTACATTAAATATGTTTACAACAATATATCTATATGTAAACAGTAACAAGTTCAATTTTACTCAAAATTCCCATTTATCAAGCTTAGCAGAAGGTTTTCAGGTGCCTCTTATTCTTATTAGAGGGAGCAGCATCATACGATATCTGGGGAATTTGAGCTTCTGCTTCCATATCCAAAGAAACACTTTGTGCCCCACGAGCTCTTATAAAGTCATTTTGACAACTTCAAATTTTGGTATTTAACTCGCTGTAGGAGAATGACGTGTCTATTAGTGTTTCAAATTTTGGATGAGCATAATAACTATTATTTATTATTAATTTAGAAATATTATTGTTTTACATTTATATATAATAACACAATAATGAATTTTGTTACATTGATTCTTTCTACTCAAGAAGTACACAAAAACTAACCTACAATACGGGGAAACACGACCTCTGAGCTATCCTCTAGTAGGATAGAAGAGCAACCCTTAGACGGGTTTGGATACCAATGGATACCAAGAGTGAGATTCTTGGCGTAGTTTGCTAGCCAATCTGCAGCTCGATTAGCTTCACGGTAGAAATGCCTAGCTTTCACAAGTTTTGGTGCTCATTAAATGCTACAATTTCAGATTCAGATTCTTTGGTCTCTTAAAAATGTCTCAACAAGTTTATCTGATAAAGCCCATGTTTAGTTCTGGTTGGTTTTATCTTTTGGCTGTCCTATCTTCAGTTCAGTCTACATTTCAACTTTACGATGGTCGAATCCTTTATGCTCAGAGGTTTATGATTATAGTACAGAAACAATCCTGCAATCTGAAACCTTAAACTTAAGAAATAAAATGTTGTACACATCAATTGTAGTAGGCAGTGAACTATAGCTAGTGCAAACAATCAAGGTCCAGACTCTAGTAAACTTCCTGCCTATCTGTTAAGAGGTTCAAGCAGCTCTGGCAACAATTTGAAGCCTCTCAGAGTCGATGAAGAAACTAATCCTCGTAAATGATCTTGGGGCGTTGATTCGGGAGTTTGGACCCAGTGAACGTAGTTCAATGGATAGGATAATAAGCCATGAGAAACAAGGAGATAATGCCATGGAGAGGGCTGAAACATGAGAGACCCCATAGATTTACACGAGAGCTTTTATTGGTCAAGGGTGTCGACTGAATTGATAGGAAGAGAGGGGTTTTACTTGGCCTTTCAGATTCTCGAGGGGTTTTTAAGATTATTTATAGCACAACACAACAGGTTTTGGTGGGTGTGTTGGCATAGGTTTAGCAGTTCAGCTCGGAAGTTGACTGGTTGTTCAAACAATCAGGGGGTTTCCTTCTACCTAAGCAACCCAACTTGTCAGGAAATGAAAGCTCAAATCTTTTTAACATTTAATAACTGCAAATTGCGCTCAGTTGATAAGGTAAATATACGGTTGAGAAAAACGAAAACCTTAAAAAAGAATTTCTTTTCCAGGTCGATTTGGAGAAACTTGATAGAACAACTTGGGAAAAGCAAAAAGGATTGCTTTCTGGGAGAACAAGTTGATCATATATTTGTTTCACAGGGAGTTGAATGAAGATGTTCCTGTTTGACTTGATCAATCGACTTTTCTCTTTATTGATGAAGAAGAATTAAACTAAGCTTCCATCATGATTGAGCAGACTCAAATTTTGTAAGAATACATAATGTAAAACAAGAGAAGTTAAACTACCGCCATGGTTAGAGGGAATCCAACTTGTTGTTAAGGCAAGTTTTAAGAAAACAAGCAATGAAATTAAAAGTCTTCAACTAGAGAACCCTGTCAGGAATCATTTTAAGGAACTTGGAAACTGGCAATAAGTTTTGCATTTTTAGAAGACGCAGACAGTGTCATGGTGGGCGGCCGTAAGAAACACATTCGGATTTGTCCAGTGGCCAGTTTCCATCTAACGATAATGATTCCTGTTGGTGGGGACCATTTCTTATCTTGGCTTATCAAGTTTTACAGTTTCCTGATGAATGTGGTCACCATTAGGACCAAACACACCGCCGATCCCAAGGAGAAAAAATGCGATGTGATATCCTGAACGGATAGAACTTATCTGCACAACTCCTCATCTCTTGTACCTGTTATTAACCAATTTTGGATGTTAGATCTCAGTTTTCAGTGCCTCTCTCCAGTAAACTTCTGAAAACTTACTACGTCACTAGAGTGAATAACAGGACTTCAAGTCTGAAAATGATGACAGTACAATGGGACTTCTGAATTGATAAATTAGTTGAAAGACAAAGCATGCTCCAATCACAGCCAATGATAAACATAACTCTTCTTATATGGAATTGTAAAATGGAAGGCGGCGACAAGTTGCCAACTGGATTACACTGCTGCTACCACTATGAGACTTGCAGCTACTCGAGTTTAGTGCTCCACGGTTCAACTCATGTATTCACCCCAAGCACAAAACCATTGCTGTACGAAGGAAGGTTGACCGAGGCAGAATAAATTTTCACTGGAGAGCGGAAAGGATTTGGTGTGACGGGATGTGTTATATGCAATCCAGCACCTCGAACAACCTGCTTTGCATTCACACATGAAAGTTCAGATTGCTCTGTTAGAAACGCTGGTACACCCATGGTTTTTATCAATTCAAGAGCTCCTCCCCAGGCTGTGTAGCCATCCAATCCACAATTCAAGGCAACAATAACATGAGGAGGGGGCAGGTAAGTGGCTTCCTCCTGATAAATTCCCCTCACAAGGTTCACCCTTACTCTGCTGCTTATCCCTGAAGTTGTGCCTGACAAATTGGTGGGAACTTCAGGTCCAACCATCACAATGTGTATATTACCTGATCCATTGAGTAAATGGCCAATCTCAGCAAAAGCTGACATCCAATCCAACTCTCCTTCAGGCCCCAGGTAGTGGAGAATAACCTCTCTTCCTTTAAGTAAAAGGTTCTTTGAACTGATACTAAGTGCAGTTAATATGTAATACACTGTCAGTGGGTGAGAGAGAACATCTGCGACTGGGCTTGACATTGGTAGTGATCTGAGATTATAATACTCTGACCAACCAGAAAGAAGGATTGGGTTTGATGTCCCGTCTCTTAAATGGTTGAGGAAAGGTGAATCCTGAGGATGTTCTTGTTCATCCAGCCCACCCCATGATTCACTGAGTCCACCTTTTACAGGAAGGAGACCATACGGACAGTGAGAATAGCAACCACATTTCCTTCTCCACATACCCTTCTGATGAATTCCTAATGACTCAAGCCATTTACACGGCTGATCAGCAGAACAAGGAAACTTGAAAATTTTCATTGCCAGTTCTTCTTCCCTTTCCATCATATTCTTATAGAGACCACACATACTTTTATGGCGATCTTTCCAATGCTGCTTCTGGCAGACAGATCCACAGTAGACCAATGCTCCACAATGCCCACAACAGAATGCCATTTCTCCATGTACTTCTTTTTCGCACATTGAGCACTTCCTGATACTGGAATTCAAGTTCTTTAAATCAACAAAGATCACTTCCCTCGGTAGTTCCACATGCTTGGTAGGTGTTGAGCCAGGTGTCGAGCTGGTTTTTCCCTCATAAGTCTGGCTCTGTGGATGAGAGATGGTAACTGCAACAAGGTCAGAGCCCTTGACCATTTCTGTAGGCCACTGAACATCAACAGTTTCGATAAATGGTTCAAAATGTGTCATCCTTGACCACTTTGGAGCCCCTTCTTTATCTTCCTGAAGTAAAGGATGCAACATGGATATGGCTCTCATGAATGCATAAACGAACCTGAGATCTTCAGCGGTTGGATTCCTAAACCGAAGGTCACCAGAAGACATGCATCGTGCCACATCAATCACGGGAAACCTGTCAGTACCAGCGACCTCCAATGACAAAGTCTTGATCATTCTCCTATTTGAAGCAAACATTGAAGCCTCGGGTTCATACGTGACCCTTAAAAGCTCAACATTTGGAACACGAATTGTCTCTCTTGATCCTGTCATTTTCTTAGCATCATTCTCAGATCGAAACATGTGAAACCCAACATCCCCACCATCACCACCTATGAACTGAACACACGGAAAAGGTTGCTTCTTACTGGACCAATCTGAGTCTCTTCCAACCCGGACACCAAAAAGATGCCCAGGACGCAACCTTTGCCAGGGTTCAGTTCTATAAAGAGCGGCAGCAGCTCTATAAAATGATTGAATGAAATTAGGAGTAACGCATTCCACCTTCATTAGACAGGTAGCTGATCCAGGACCAAGCCCTGGACCAGTCCCAAATTGCTCCTGCAGTCTATCAAACAGATTCTTCAAATGCAAATCCATAACCGCCCTTATTTGGGATCTAACTAAAACTATTGGAACTCCTTAAACCCCAAAAGACCCGTAAAACCAGAAGCAACAGCACATACACAGATAACTAACGAAACCACATTCTGAAAAAAGAAAAATGCAATGAGCTTAGAATCGAAACAAATGCTTAAAATCACTGTCTGAAGAGTACAGCTGCAGGGGTTGAGAGATCAGAAGAATTAAACGAAATAGGAAGATAAAGACGAGAGCTTTATACCAGAACAGGAAGCCTCAGAGGTAACTGGAGGTGAGAATTCACTTGAGAGATCCAAAACATTGACTGAACAGTCAAAATTAAAACCAAAGGTTGAAACTTTCTTTCCGTATCCACAAACCACAATGGAAATAGAATACTCAATCCTTTTTTACTTGTTTCTCTTTTTTAAAATAATAACTCCTCCGCATTGTAATATATTTCCTGCAGAAGAAAGTAAGGATACTTTCGTTATAACTATAATAAATATTATAGGACCACGAAAAGTTAAAGTAACAAAAGCTTCGGGTCAGGGGTGGTTGTTGTGAGAACGGGCGTAGGTGAACATAATTACTAGGATGACGTATGAATTGACCGTCTTCAAGTGGAAGTGGAACTAGGGTTGTGTCCTATAAAAAACAGACGCTTCCTTGTTTAGTGTTGTCTAAATTGTTTCTTCCCACAAGCTCCCAAATATCCCGAGCCACCATGAATATGATGCAGCAACCAGGACCAGGAGTTGGAGGAGTAGGCCAACAGGGACAACAACAATACCAACACCCTCCACCTCCATACATGATGATGATGCCTCCTCCTCCTCCTCCTCCCCAGGCCATGTGGGCCCACCACCCTCAACAACAACAACAACAACAGATCCAGCACCAGCAACCCGCCATTGGCGATGAGCAACGCACTCTCTGGATCGGTGACTTGCAGTACTGGATGGACGAAGCCTATATCCAGGGCTGCTTCGCTCATACTGGCGAGGTCTAGATCTCCTATTTTCCCTTTCCTTGACTTCTTTGTGCAGATTTGTTAGGGTCGTGGTTGTTATACTATCATTGGTTTATGGTTGCTCTTTGGATTTTGTGGTTTTGTTGGTCTTTTCTTTTTTAAATTCGTTGTAAAGCTGTTGCCTTTGCTTCCTGATATTACCTGTTTCGATCAACAACACGGTTGTGTCTTTGACGTGACTGTAAATGACTCGATAATTTTGCTTTTGTTTTTTTTATCTTTGAGTTGTTGTTCCATCATCTGTTACGAATCAATTACAATTATTTTCGATTTCCGGTATAATTATTTTGAATCCATTTGCACACTTTGTTCTAGATGGAACTGTGAACGTTTTCTTGCGTTCTGATTTGGACTGCATATCTGGTGCTAGTATTTCCACTGTAGTTATTCCTAAAGTCCAATTTTGAGTGTTGATTTCTCCTTTTCCGGTGATATTGCTTATAATTCACTTCAAAGAAGATGTTAACTACTAATTCACTGTCCCGAGAGGCCTTGGTTCATCTTTAATATGCATTTGGCAAATTGAAAACTGCAAAAAATAGGTACTGTGACCCAATTTTGCTGATAAAGGTACCTGCTTTTGCAGATTGCTTCTGTGAAGATTATTCGTAATAAGCAAACTGGTCAAGTGGAGGGTTATGGTTTTGTTGAACTTACCTCTCGTGCAGCTGCAGAAAGATTATTGCAGACATACAATGGTACTCCCATGCCTAATAGCGAGCAGAATTTCAGGCTTAATTGGGCATCCTTCAGTGGGGGTGAGAAACGCGACAATACTCCTGATTACACAATATTTGTGGGGGATTTGGCTGCTGATGTTACAGACTATATGTTGCAAGAGACATTCAGGCCTCTCTATCCTTCTGTTAAGGGTGCAAAGGTTGTAATTGACAGGCTCACTGGACGCACCAAGAGTTATGGATTTGTTAGGTTTGCGGATGAAAGTGAACAATTGCGTGCCATGACTGAGATGAATGGGGCTTTCTGCTCTACAAGGCCCATGCGAATTGGTTTGGCCACAAACAAGAAGGCTGATCAGCAATATCCTAAAGGTATGCTACTTGATGATCTGTTTGTTTATTGAATGGGATCCCTCTATCCATGATCTAAAATCCTTTATTCTGACATGAGATTTAAGTCATAGAATAGCATCATTCCGATATTGGCTTATTACTTGGAATTTCGAATCATTATACACCTTTAATTTGTTTAGTGACCTTTTGTGGGATTCACTCTGTCGGTTGCACTTTTTTGAAGATAGACAGCAGTTTCCGAAGTCATTTCCTTCCCGTACTTACCTTTAAATTTGGGACAATAATTTTAATTAAAATCTTAAACTTGCAAAAACTTATAGAACTCCTGTTGTCTCGAAGCAGGGCGTTAAGAGGCTCTAATCATCTAAGGGCCTGGATTTGAGTTCGGCTGAACTGATTGCCCCTTAAGTGCGGGGTCTCACTTAGGTCAGTTTTTAGTTTTTGGCTTGTCCTTCATTTGAGTTTATGTGGCATACATTATGCTACATTATTCAGAGTGCCTTTTCAGTCATTTTTCCGGTTGAGCTTTTAGTCAAGTTTCCTGAAGGTTTATCAGTTCAGTGATGCAGCATATGTATATATAGAGTGGTTTAGGGTTTTCCTTTTCCGATCGGAAACTTCTATTGACCCTTCAAAAGATTTACTTCCTGATGTCTTCTAAGTTCATTCTGATTGTATCCTTTTTGCTCATTTCACCCTGTTATTATCATTTTTCTACTTTTGTTATATTTTTAGGAATTATTGGGCATTTTAGTGGCTTAGGTTCTGGTCAATAACATTTCATTTGGGGCAGCCAATTATGTGGTTTAATATTGCATTCTGCTTATGGTTGTTCACTGTCGCCCGAAATTATACTTTTATGCTTTAAGTTTTGCTGGTAACTGAATCTCTTTTGTCATTGCTTTCATTATTGTGTTGACATTCTGTTACGGTCCCAGGAATTAGAATGAGTTTGAATCGGGCTTGTTCTAACGAACCCGCTCTTGCCTCGATTCTTCCCAATGTTTGGAACTCAAAGGGAGTTGCCTACCAAGAAGTTTATGATAATTCTCTGATATCTTTATTCATGAAAATAGCTGGCTTCTTATAACGAAGCTTACAGACTCAATTTAGAATACTTGCCAAAATAAACTTTTAAGATAATTGACTAAATCTTCTTGTTACGCCTCTAATAACTCTTTCCAATAAAGGAATCCATAACACATTCTCTTCATATTTTGTATGCGGAATAGAAGTTATATGTGCATAGAATCAGTGGTTGTTTAACACGAGGTGGGAAATGGCTACAGAACTGATTTTGCATTATATACATTTAGCTATGATAACCGGGTCTTCTGTTCATGTTCATGTGTGACTCACCAGGCTATATATTATTTTGTTCTCCATGACCCTGAAGAAGAAGATTACTCCTCCTGTTTCTTGTTTATTTCACCTTTATTTTTCACATGCAGCTTCATATCCTAATTCTCAGATTCCAACCGAGGGTGATCCAAATAATACAACTGTGGGTACTTGTATTTCTTTTTCGTACAAATAACATTATTCGTCATCATTTGCTGCTTACACAAATTTTGAAACAGATTTTTGTGGGAAATTTGGATTCCAATGTCATTGATGACCATCTGAGAGAACTATTTGGTCAATACGGCCAATTACTTCATGTGAAGATACCTGCTGGAAAGCGGTGTGGGTTTGTCCAATTTGCTGACAGGTAACAAACCATTCTGATATCTACCGTGTTCTCATGATAATGTTTAAATATCTGAGATTGTAATTGCTTGGTGGAACAGGAGCTGTGCAGAGGAAGCGTTGAGGAATCTGAATGGAACTCAGTTAAATGGACAAAATATTCGACTCTCGTGGGGGCGCAGTCCTTCTAACAAACAACCTCGGCCAGATACAAACCAGTGGAATGGTGGTGGTGGATATTATGGATATGCTCAAGGTTACGAAAATTATGGATATGGCGCCCCTCCTGCAGCACCTCAGGACCCTAACATGTACTATGGAGGGGGCTATCCCAGTTATGGGAATTATCAGCAGCAGCAGCAAGCGGGATATAGCTGAAGTTTTGATCTGTTGTTTTCATACATGCCTTTCTTTTAGACCTCCGCTCTTCTTACAATTCTCTGACAAGTACTCCCGCTTTTTAAGCTCATTTTACTTAGCAACTCGACTTGATGCAATCTTTCTGTTTGTGTTTTTCTGGTCTGGCTGGTTGTGAGTTTAACAAATGCAGGTTATTTGGCAGAAGCAAGGAAAAGGATAGTGTACTTTACAATGGTCGGGCACCTACTTAAAATGACTATGTATGCAAGGGTGACGTAATGATTATAAATAATGAAGGATCTAAATATTCTAATTAAATAATTAGATATGTTCATTATCTTATATTGTGTTAAAGTATAATAATTAGATCATTTATAAACAAAATATATCAATAGTTCTTATCAACCTTAAGGTCTTTCTTTTCCTCTGTGATCTTGCAAATGATATTCATGTATAATCAATATTGTGAGTAGAACTTACCTAAATATATAAAGACTATAATATTAACATAAAGTTAATAAATATCAATTGTAATTAAAATATTTATTGAAAATTGAGTTGTTAGATTTGATATTATTTATAAAAGAACTTGAAAGTCAATTGCAGTACTTGTGAAACACATGTCAAATGAGAAATAACATCTAAGATTTTGGGTTTAATCAATTCTTCTATCCTTTTATAGTATTTGTTATAAAAAATATTCATTTAGGAGTTTTCTTTTTGAAAAATGAACTTTCAACTTGATCTTCTTTTAATGGAAGGAAGAAACTTCATCAACTTTAATTATACATTCTTCTTCTGCATTGTTTGATGGAGATTTAGTTGATGGACATACTTGCAAACTAATAGTCGTAGTATCTCTAAAAATATGATAATAAGTTTGAAAATTAATTATATCCTTTTTTTATTGAATCTGAAAGTCATTTTATGTACCTATAATGATAAAAAATGCACATTAAAAATTTATAATAGTATATAACATTAAGTAAAGTAATATTTTACCTTCTTCCACTAGACTTCAATATATTCTTTATTGAATTTTATGTTCATACCAATCTTAATATTCTTTTAACTAGATTTGAAAAATGTAATAGTTGTTCCCTTCTTTAGTTCTTCAACTATTAATGAGATTAAGTGTAACTCTATTGCATCATCCATACTTCATTCTTTTTTATTTATTTCCATATAATCATTTGAATCATTTCATATTTTCCGAAGCTTCCAATCAATAAAAGTCACTAAATGTGAGTGATAATAACAACAAAAATGTCTCATACAATATTTACAAAACAAAAAAATGACCTCAATTAAAAATAAGAACTAAATAGTGAAAGGTGAAAAAAAAAACATTTGACAATGATCCTAAGATAGTGTACTTAGAAGAAACTTTAAAATCTAAACAAACCTAACATATGGTGTTGTTTTAGAAACTAGATAACTATACCATATAGAAGCTATCTAGTAAAAGGCTAAAAGCTACTTACACCCTATAGAGGCTCTCTAACCATGTAAGGATTGTGTTTGTTAAAATTCTCGCTTAATAGCACAAGAAACCTACATGATTACTATGATAAACATTGTCATCCATCTATGTCATTGACTATTTAGAAGTTATGAAATGTTCCTTATATAGAGGCAAAACCACAATCAATAAAATGCTTACGATATTCATAGAACTCACAGAATCTAAATGCTCATAAAATTGAAGAAAATTCACAAAATATAGAAGAGAAGAGGATAAGATAGCCAGTCAGTTTTACACCAAACATATGATTAACATCCACTTAATACCTTATATTGTGGTGATTACGCAACATGGCTGCTTTATTTCCTATATTACGACACAAGATGACTCATGCTTACGGTTTGCCCATTATGGTTTGGCCAAGCAGATTGTTTTCGGGTTGACTGGATAATCTAAGTTTCTGCAGGTGGAATGGCATCCTTGATTTGACTAGGAGCACCTGATGAACTGCAGAATTGGGATTCAGCCACTCCAGGAAGAATAGCTCCTTCAGCGGCAATCTTCATTTCCAATGGAACAGTTTCTCCCTCAAATAGAGTCACGGGTAATCTATTTAGTGTTACAGAGCCTAAGGCTGCCTTCATAATTTCTTCGGTGCCAGAAGAACCGGAGAACTGATGTTCCTTCATTGGCTGAAGATGAGATCTTTCGGCATTAAGCTTTGATTCAGAGTTCATAACATCCCTCTCAAACATTGTCACTGGAAGGCTGGTGATTGATAAAGACTGTGAATTTACCTCAGTAACCTTATCACTATCAGTTGCATGTGCCTTATTTAAGTGAGGTGTTTTATCATTCGCAATCTCCATCACAAGATCGGGTGGTACAACTTCCAACTGTTCTTCCATCAAACTGTTCACGCCACTGGGTACAGAAGACGTAATTCCAGCCCCAACAATTACAGGAGCTTGACTTTGTTCAAGGTTCGGGCTTTTATCTCCATCATTAAATGATTGATATGGCTTATGGCCAAGATAAGCCGACTGTTGCTGCAGTTCATGGTCAATGGTATCAGTGCCGAACAAGATATCATTGGTAGAAGTAGACTTCACAACTGATTTTGTTAGTTCAGTTGGGTCTATAGTCACATCAGGATCTTTTCTTGCGTTAGTCTCAAATTTCTGCATCCCTTTATCCTGTTCAGCAACTTTATCATGCCCTAAACAATCCACTACCAGGGGAGATTGGGTCTCTTTTCCTGGATCTAAAATTTGTGCTGAAATAACTTGCCCTTCCAATGAAGGTCTGGTGGAAAAGATTGGCAAAATACCTGTCAGAGACAACATATTATAAGTTGATTGGTTTTCTTGTGCAATAGGAACATTCAGCAACTCAGATGGCAGGCCCTGGTCTTGAACTGGTGGTAAAAGATTCTTGGGCTCACTAAACTGCTTATCACGCTGTTCCAATGAAAGGACAGAATCAGTGACCTGTACTGACGAATTTGGAACAGGGATGGGAATCTCTGTTCTTGTATACATCTTTGCTTGTGGAGCCACATCATTTGCAGTCGAAATTGGAGTGATTCGGCCTGGTAGAAATACGACACCCCTTAGATAAGTGTCACTGTCTCCTACCTTAAGTTTAAGGAGATATCCAGCATCAAATGAACCATCAATGACACCATAAACCATTTGACCCACCATGTCATTGCCAACAGCACCAGTTGAACCCACACTCTGTTTATTTTTACCAATACTGTCAGATCCAGGAGCGGTAGGAGTATTCTCCCCTTGTATCAGGCCCTCATCCTTGCGTGGACGACCACGTCTACGTTTCAATGGAGGATCTGCTGGAGAAGAAGAACATGTCCCTTGTTGGTTCATTTTGAACAACTGATGAAGGATGAACACTCTTAGATGGCCTTCTAATTAGCCAATTGACAAGATGATAGCCCTTTTCACCTTTCCTATATGTAAACAATAGGTTCAAAAGTTATATATGATTTTGCAAATCGCAAATCACTTTAACTATTCTTGTTGTTGTGCCAGCAGCACAAAAAATTGAAACAATCATCCTCTAACAAACACGATGCTTATATGTAATAAAACTTTTTCCTAGACCCATTGAAGAGTTTTGCAATTATGCTCCCATATGAGAAGTACAAAATAAGGAAATGAAAAAGGGAGTCGATCATAACACAGCGCAAGGAATTGGGAATCAAACATGTCATAGGTTAGTGATACAACGTAAGGCTTGTAAGCAAATGATCAGTTAAATTGTATGAGAAACAAAATGCTATCCAGGCCACAATAATGACACTTTATTAATTACATATTAGGAAGAAAAATAGGTACAGGATAAACGAGGAACTATCCATTGCAAAAAAAAGAAAAACATTATTTGCATACAAGGTACTTAAAGAATGGGAATACAATTTATTGGGTAATGAATATATTATGAACCCATGATCATATCCAAATGAGATTTTTCCATCCACACGCAAGTTTCTCATTTTATCCTGCTCTATGATACGAGAAAACTTTTCTACTGTAATTTTGTCAATGAGAGATAGATGGAAAGAAGCAAGTTAGGTTGAAACATAGTAATTAAAGAATTAATAGAATCATCTGAAAGCCCCTTTATTTTGATTTAATGGAACAGGGACCAGCAATCAAATATGTTCCAGATAAGGGACAAGTTGAGGTCCTGAAACACAAGCACATAAAATTTATGCTCAAAGAAAATTCTACCATAAATAGGAAGAGAAGTTAATATGATGAATAATCAAACAAAAAGCTTTCAAATGTTCAGTAGAAAAGGTAAAAGTTTATATTTCACATACATCAAATTGTAATCAACGAGATTAACCTAATTGCATTAACATTAGAATATCTACTCAAAAAATGTAATGATTTAACACAAATAAACAATAAAACTAGAAGGAGCTCAGACTTGTACCTCTGACAATTCTAACAAATTTTCCTATGGTGTCATACCTCACTAGCAAAACAGAATGATAGGGGGAGCATTATGGATCATACATCCACGATCATTTCAAAAACTTTAGATTCCTTCGACATCTCAATAAAAGAAAGAGTATTGATTATCCACTATCTATATTGTAATTCAAAATCTCACACTAATAGGTGGAGGTGGATTTGCAAATTCTTACTGAAATTTACTGCAGAAGCTAAAGACTATTTCTAGCACATGGATATCACTAGGTACTTTCTCATCAAAGTTAGGCTCTCAGTAGTAGCCATTAGCTTCTAGCCCACAACCGAGAAAATCTCATATCACGGCTGCAGCTTTAAATCCTCAAGGCAGAGGAAAGTGAGAGGGGAGAATCTAAAAAGAGATAAGAATAGCTTCTTCGGATACTGAGTCACATTTGGAAAATCACATTTGGAAAACATGCATAATTCTGGAAAGGTGTGCAATAATAATAGCACCTATAATTAGCGTATCTGCAATAAAAATCTACAATTTCCAGGTCGGATTAAGTTTAGCAAAGATGCAGTCTTAGGCTTACTAACTTGTCCAAGGTTAGCCCATCAAAAGCTCGCCATAGCTGGCCCACCCAAATTCAACCTGAACAGAGAAACACGGTCAAAATGATCAATATGATAGTTGTAGGCCTATGCGCTTACACTCTCTCACCCATTACAGCTAGCATCCGATTCTTATACCTGTTGCTAACAATGGTGCTTCAGCATTTCACCAAGCAAAGGACAGAATTGTCATGTATAAACATGTTTATCTTAAATCTTCTGAATTTTCTATGAGCAGTGTCACCATTATGATTAAGGTGTTAGATATATGGTGAACATGATTTTCTAAGGTTGGATGTGCAGATGCATATGGGACAGACTCAACTCTTTGTCAACTTAGTCACCAAAAGTTAGTCATTTACTCATTGCCACCACATTCAACCTAATTGTTGCCTTCAATTTCTGTTTAGTTAGTAGTTTCTATCGAAAGCGTTCATTATCAAATTTTCAATCCGTAAAGCCATATCAAATGATCTACAGATTCATTAATTTTCACTTTTGTTGAAGGACTCATCTTGCCTTTCAGTGACTTGTAACCAATCAACGATTTATCCTATTTCATTCATCTCCTCACCATCAATAACTTGGATATTTGAATCAATAAAAAAAAGGTGTTTACTTCTTGATTCGATTTCAGGTTTGCTAAATAACTTTCCCTGTCTATAGTCTCTTAAATGTCAACTAGAAAAGATATCGAGTCTCATTGCTAGCTAAGCTATCTTATGTTCGTAGTCATTGTATCCTTCACTAATTCAGGATAAACTAAATTACTATCTAAGTTGCCTTACACTCGTAGAACTCTAAATTGTTTTACAGGACCACTGTACTTTTCCATGTCTTTACTGGTTTCCAAGTGGACTCCTGATCGTTTATTCAAACTAAAAAAACAATATCTGTTCTGCAATCAAAAGGAGTAACAGACTGTTTAAGAGTTCACCAATTCAATAGATTGTGCAAGAACAAAATTAATGAAGACCATGAAAGTTCCAACGGCAATCACACAACAAGCGAACATGTCTCCTAATTATAGACAATTTTCTGACCATCTTGCCTCCCATACAGACCCGATAAGAAACAAAAAGGACACGCAGACGAAACAAAACGGTATAAAATTGTACCATCAAAGCAAAGAGTCGCACACTGTTCCATATTTTTGTGCATGAAAGCCTTTTTGTTTTCTTAACGTATAACACCATAATTTCCTTCGTTTTACCCATTTAAATCAATACCCTTAAATGTCAGCAAAGATATCAGCTAATCCATGAAAACTGAAAAACCTTTCATCTCACTCATGTCAAATCCATAAGAAATCTATCCGTGTCATCATCTTTTCCAATAGGTTAGAGCATTGATGTTGCCAAAGAAATCAAGCCATCACCAATAGTTAAACGTGTGCATCGTTAAATACAAAACGGAGAAACTTACTCATCGATGTGGTCCAAGATCTGAGAATCCAAATGGGTATTTAAAAAATCAATCCACAATGCCGAAAATATGAAGCTTTATAGCTATAGAAAGTGTATGTAGCTGCATTGTCTGGCCATTTGGTGTTTGGTTTCAGGGAAAATAACTGTCGTGCAAGGAAAACTCCATAGTGGAGACATGGCAGTTCTTGGATCCTTGGGCTTAAATAGGTCTCCTTATGGACCCATTAAATTAGCATGTGCGGAAGCTGTTACAATTAGTGGTATGACTGTAATTTCTGTTATCTGATAATTTGTGTTTCGGAAATAGTATATATATTAGTAACCTAATCGGAGTTTGTTATTTGATAATTATAAAAAAAAAAATTGAGTACTTCATTTTGAAATTTTCATTAAACATTTGTTATTAAGAAATATAGAACATAACTTATTTATTAAATCATGAATATTTCTAAAACTAAATTCAAATCATAGTACTTAAAAAGGTAAATTTGGTAGTTATTACAAATAAAATAAATTATAGTTTATAACTAATGCAGAGTTATGACATAGGTTGTGTTTATTTTTCTAAAGAAAATAAAACTAAACTTTATTTGATATTTTCATTAATTTCAATTAAATACAATTAAAACTTATCAATAACATTATTAATTCAAAATATGTCAATAATTTTAAAATGATAATACTGAAAACTATTATTATTATTATTATTATTATTATTTTGATTGTAGTAAAAGGAATACAAAAGGGAATTCGATATAATAAAGAAAAATTCACAATGTAAAGAAAACTAAAAAAGGTTTCTAAAATAGGCTGATTGTTTTCTTTGAAGATTGATCCTTTGTTGTCCTTCATTTTTCCTCACGGTGTTGGTGAATTTATAATCCTTCCATCTTTGAGTAGTTTTTCCTATAACTGTCCATTTTCTTATATTTTAACTAACTACCTACCATTGTTTTCTTAACTTCCAAATTTTGGATTTTTGCACTTCCAACCCACTCAGCCATGTTTTTGTTTACTACTTTTTATCATTTTCTCAACTTTCATAGATTGGACTTCCATAAATTTACATATTTCTTCCCACTTCCCATTGGATATGAATTATTTAAATAAACATTTATTGAACTTTCATTTCTATGCTAACTCCATTTGACTGAATGAATTTTTCAACCAAAGGATTAAATTAATCTTGTTCTTAGCTCTAGCTAGTTGTTAGCTCTTTTATTTATTAAAAAAAAAAGTAGATGGACAATGACTTAATTAAGAGTTTCATAAAAGTCAAGCAGATAGCTTTGAAATTAGGAAAGTCATTGGTGTTGCAAAAAGATAAAAGTACACTTTTGCAAGCAGCAAGTCTAGTAAGCCAAAAAGGACCAAGTTTCATGTATTAACCAATTGGGTAAATTTTCATCCTTCAGCTTGGACCAACTTTGAACTTTCCTTTTTTATTTCACTTTGTCGACCTTTGGCTAGTTTCAGGTGGATTTTTAGACTTTATTTTTGAATGTTAATTTTGAACTAATGTTATTTGATTTCAAGAATTCACACTTGTTTCTTTACTAATAACTTTCCAAAAAAGGTAGGTAAATAAGGCTTTAAATACTTCCCATTGATAAAGTGCCTATAATTTTATAATCTCTAATAACTTTTAAATGCTTGTTTGGAAATATGATTAATGTAATTATAATAAAATTATTTTTTAAGTATGGAATAATATATTTCAAAAACTTGAAAAAAAATTAAATTTTATACCAAACAAAATTTAAAATTATTTTTTAAAATTTTAAAAATCAATTCCATAATTAAATAAATTATTTTAAATATGATTAAGATTAATAATTGGATTGATTCCTAAATTTAAAATTTAGAAAATTTGTTTCTAAAATTAAAATTAAATATATTTTAATTAAATTGAAATTAATTCATTGGACTCCTTAAAATTAAGATTTTTTTTCTTAAGTAGTTACGAAATTGTTTCTTAACTAAATTTATTTACTTCAATTTGATTGAAATAAATTAAAATTATCATTTTTATTTAGAGAATTATTATTCTATATATTTAGAAATTGTTTTCTTATTTATGAATAATAAGTTTCTTGATTTATTGAAAAAGGTATTTTAATTAAATTTTGAATTCATTTTAATTAACAAAAAAAAGTGTTCTTTAATAATTTTGGAAATATTTTTCTTTAAGGAATAATTTTCTAATTAGTTAAGAAATTAATTCTGTAAATAAATAAGTACATGATTTTAATTTAAATTTAAAGCATTTTATTTAATTTGGAAGTGGTTTCCTTTAATATTAGAAATTAGTTATCTAATTAAGGATAAGTAATTTCTAACTGGAATCGAAATGGTTTTCTAATTGGATTAGAAGTCTTTAAAAAATTTGAAAAAGGAGTTTTTTTTTTATGATAACTAAGAAGCATAATTTACTGAAATTTATTATCAATTAATTTTAGTAAAGATACTTGGAAATAGTTTCCAACTAAAATTTCAAAATTGTTTTAAAATCAAATTTAATTTCTTTTTGGAATAGGAATTTAAGTTAATTAAGAATCAACGAGTTTAATCTAATTTAAATTTTTCTAAGGGTTAAAAATATTATGAAAATCAATAAGTAGAATCAAACGCGGTTTGGCGTTTGATGTTTTTATGCAGGTAATTTGATCATATGTGTGTGTGTGTGTGTATATATATATATATGATACCGTCTTGAGAAGGAGCCGCTGGTCTTCCGATCTTCTGTATATATATATATACAGAAGATCGG
>JANIPN010000002.1:51468833-51479188 GCA_027478595.1 Erythroxylum anguifugum
CAATCATCCATTCTTAAGTCTCAACTCACTTGATTTGTCGCATTAAGCTACATTTCATCATCCAAATCCCTAGGTGTCTTTTTCCATAATATTTCACTGACGTGTGTGTGTGTGTGTGTGTGTGTGTGTGTGTATATATATATATATATATATATATATATATATATATATATAGATTCTGTTAGAGACCAGATACTTGTGACTATGGTTGTTAAAATGAGTTGTTTCATAAACGGTTTGATGAACATGACAAAAAAGGGATCAAGCTTTATAATAAGATACAAATTATAATTTTTACTTAATTGTATTTTATTTGTTAATCATATTATAAATTTAAAGTGATTTGAACTTTTAAGAAATTATAAACAAAATTTCCTTATTATTCAGCTACTCACAAGATTGGATTCTACCCAAATTTCTAACACAGTTAACAGAGTTTTATCAGTGCACAAGGCTCCTTGCTTTGGGAGAGATAGAAAGGGGTCATCAATGTACACATCATTCTTTTTGCATTTTTTTTATATAAAAAGACTATTTCTGTAAGTTGAACTTGTGACCTTCTGCTTATAAATGAGTAACCTTACCAGTTACTCAAGACTTGCCCTCTTAATAGAACATGAATATCTTAGTAAAACAGTAAACTTTAGGATACTACTATGTTAATGCTTAGAATACTTCTTATGGTAATGTCAATTTCCAGGAAGTTTCCAATTAATAAAATTAATACATTGTTTCTCTTAAATAAATTTTTTTCCTTAAACCATGCCATAATAAAATATTCCTGCTCAAAATTATAAAAGATAAATAAATAAAAATACAATATCTGCTCTAAAAACTAAATAGAAATTATTTCCTAAAGCGCTAATATTTCTATCTTAACCAAAGATGAACAGGACATTTCTTAATAATTTGATATAAACAAGTAATAATGCAAGTCTAAGCCCCCACCATAGAATGGACCTAGAAGTAGAGATAGCAATTAAGCTCGAGTTGCTCAAGCTCAACTCGATTTGAGACAAGATAGCAATTAAGCTTGAGTTGTTTAGACTCGACCCGATTTGAGGCTTGATATTTATAAACAAAATAATATTATTTTGCTATAACTATTCAAAAAAAATTATTTTGCTATAAACAATGTTGTTTTTGTATTTTTACTTTTAAAAAAAAAGTTCAGCTTGTGCTAAGTTGGACTTGATCTTGGGCTTAGGCTTGGGCTGGTGAGTTGGGCTTAGGCTGGGCTGCCTGGGCCCAAGCCCGGGTCAGTGCATTGGCGACTTGCCATCCGCACGTAGAAGTTACGTGTGTGTGACACAAGTCAAGAATGGCTAACGATATAAAGCATTAAACAACATGTTGATATTCCATTCTTCCCTTCAGCTTGTCAGCGCTTTTGGCCTTTCTATTTCAGCCACAACCATGGCGTCTCTGTTAGCCAACGGCGTTTCTCGCTTCTCTCTCCAACACATCTCCGATTCCTCGAAACCCTCAAAACCCACACATCCCTTTTCGTTTTATCTTAAAACATTTGAATCCAGAAATTTAAAATCGCGTAATTTGGTCAAGGTTCGAGCGGATGTGGGATTCGAATCCAGGACTAGCTTAAGTTCCGATCATTCAGGTAATCAAGCTTCAATTGTAACTCCTACTTCTAGTTCTGACGATAAAATCAGGGAGATTCTCCGAAACCGTGATTACAAGGAGAAATTTGGGTTTAATATGGATATCGACTCCTTCTCGATTCCCAAAGGTCTGTCTAAGGAGACAATTAGATTGATATCTTCGCTTAAAGAGGAACCTGATTGGATGCTTGAATTTAGATTGAATGCTTTTGAGAGATTCATAAGCATGAAGGAGCCTAAATGGTCTGATAACCAGTACCCACCGGTTGACTTTCAAGATATTTGCTACTATTCTGCTCCCAAAAAGAAGCCTGCTTTGAACAGTCTCGATGAGGCTGATCCAGAACTCCTTATGTACTTTGATAGACTGGGTGTTCCTTTGAATGAACGTAATAGATTAGCCAATGTCGCAGTTGATGCTGTCCTGGACAGTGTGTCCATAGCTACTACACATCGGGAAACTTTAGAGAAGGCTGGTGTGATTTTTTGTTCAATATCCGAAGCCATAAAGAAGTATCCAGATTTGGTCAAGAAATACTTAGGAAGAGTTGTACCTCCTGATGATAATTATTATGCAGCTTTGAATTCTGCTGTGTTCAGTGACGGGTCGTTTTGTTATGTGCCAAAGGATACCAAGTGCCCTATGCAGATATCTACATACTTCAGGATTAATGATATGGAAACTGGGCAGTTTGAGAGGACTTTGATTGTTGCGGAGGATAGGAGTTTTGTGGAGTATTTGGAGGGTTGCACTGCACCTTCCTATGATACTAATCAGCTTCATGCTGCTGTTGTTGAGTTGTATTGTGCAGAAGGGGCAGAGATCAAGTACTCCACTGTACAGAATTGGTATGCTGGTGATGAGGATGGTAAGGGTGGGATTTATAATTTTGTTACAAAGAGAGGACTTTGTGCAGGGGATAGATCTAAAATATCTTGGACTCAGGTTGAGACAGGATCTGCAATCACGTGGAAGTATCCAAGTGTTGTTCTGGATGGGGACGATACTGTGGGAGAATTTTATTCTGTTGCATTGACGAATAATCATCAGCAAGCAGATACAGGAACAAAGATGATACACAAGGGAAAGAATACAAGGAGTCGAATTATTTCGAAGGGTATCTCTGTTGGGAATTCAAGAAACTGTTATAGAGGGCTTGTTCAAATCCAGTCGAAGGCGGAAAATGCTCGGAACTCCTCACAGTGTGACTCAATGCTTATTGGTGATACTGCAGCAGCTAACACATATCCTTATATTCAGGTACTTCTTTTCTTAACGTTCTTGTTTAGTTTTTATTAATCATCATTGTCCACCTAGTAGCCCCTATATTTGTAAAGGTTTAGATGAATGTGGTCTATATTTATCTATCACCAAAAAACTGCTGTAAGTTGATAGCCATTCTATTTTCTAAATATCATATGGGCAAAACTTTTTTCTATTATTTCTTGGCTGAGTTCTATTTTCTGCTGCACCTATCATAGCTCATCAGTAAGTCTGTTGCACCTATCGTAGCTCATTAGGAAGCCAGGGTGGGTGGACCAACGAAAAATATCTTGAAGAAGATTGTTCATATATCAGCATATGGTGGATTCTTCAAGTGTTTGGAATTAGTGTGTGTATGACACCTTAATAGTGTTTTAATTGTCTAGAAAGAAGGGTTGACTGCTTTGGATATGTGAAGAGGGTGTATCAATGACTTAAACTTCTAGGGCCAAGGTTCTCTATTTTTTGGTTGAGATTATGTACATGATGAGTGATTCAAATTCTCATACTTGAAGTTGCTTAAATTGGATGTTTGAGAAAAAGCTGAAATGTTAGCCAAAAAGCCTATTGCACCGAGGAGATGAGCTCCAATGAAAATTTTCATACGGTTGTGGTGCAAGCTTTAATCATTTCAGCATAACTTGTGGATTAGGTGTTGTAGAGGAAGTACCTTGTATGACAATTGATGCTAAACTTGTAAAATAAATTTACATGTTTGGTTATTATGTAGGCATATACATACTATAGTCGAGGGATATGAGTTATACGTAGGCATATACATACTATAGTTGAGGGATATGAGTTATATAGGCCAAAGTGCCACTTTGTCCTTTAGTATCCCAATTTATTGCTTCAGGCTGCACCACAAATAACAGATGCAATAATTCTTGTAAAAGATTGAGGTTTCTTCATTTTTATGTCACTTGAAGCTGACTTTGAAAGTCTGATTACTCCCATTGGTATATACTTCAATCATGTATGTTTCCCAATCCCACTGGTATATCTATGACTTGCCCTTCCTCTCGTACCCTGTCTGTAAAAATATGGACTGCGTTTTCTGGGCTATTTCATAATGGTTTAATTGCTGTATCTGACTATTTAATCTCTGCTCTTCAACAGGTTAAGAATCCCACAGCTCGTGTTGAACATGAAGCGAGCACCTCCAAAATTGGTGAAGATCAGTTATTTTACTTTCAGCAGAGGGGGATTGACTATGAAAAGGCAATGGCTGCTATGATTTCAGGGTTTTGTCGGGATGTCTTCAACGAGCTTCCTGATGAGTTTGGTGCTGAGGTGAACCAGCTGATGTCCCTGAAGCTTGAGGGATCAGTGGGTTAGTCTGCCTTCTCAGGTTGACGATACGTGTATATTAGTGTCAATTAGTCGATGTTGTGATAGCTTGCGAGGTCAATAAATGCAGCCGTAGGAACATATAATGTCTTCCAGTCCCAGGAGTATATGAATTTCATGTGGACTATGTATTAACAGAAACAAGTATTACACTGGAAAACGGAAAACATGGCCTTGTAATTATCCTTTGTGAAGATTTGCAATGTTAAACTCACATACCATTATGCACCTCTGCTTAAGTAGAAGATGAGTTGTCAAGTTTTTGCATTACTAAAAACCTAGCCATTCTGCGTAAACAAAATAGAAACGGTTTGCATTCCCAAAAACAAAAAAATGTTGAGCCTTTATGCAGAAACAGAATCCTTCATTACAGATATTTCTGGTTCTCTCCCGGTAAAGGTGATCTCATAACAGCAAATTAGGAGAAAATGACAGACGGCGAACCTTTTCGGCGATTCCTTAGCATTAGACAGCTCCGTGTTCCAATGCGGCCGCAACCTATTTAATGCAGCATAACTTGAGAAGCTTTCTCCACTGAGCTCGTGAATATCTTTTGATCTAATCTAAGTGTAGTTTTTATATCACCAATCGAACTTTAGCTGATCCCTATTTACCATTTCCCTTCATACGCCACCATGCAATGTGTTTAGGTATATAACCACAAATCCACCCTGTTCCACTGCTAGTCACACAGGAAACCTATGAAGTTGGAAGATATGGGTTGGTAGAAAAGTCAAAATAAGATCTTGAAAGTTGTTTCTTCAATATAATGTGACCATTTGATTAATCTTGTGCATAATTCACAGTCACAAGTAGAATTTCCTAATGTGTCTATTGTAGAAGTGGGCAAAGAGCCTATAGCCAATCCTATTATTAATTATGAGCCTCGTCACTATATGGTCCCTATATGCTTTAGTAAAATGGAATTTCCATCTTTCAGTTGCTTAAGTGTCCCTAATTAGATATATAGGGTATAACACTTTTTCATGGTCATTAGAACTCCTCTTGAAATGAAGGTAAGTATAGCTACATATGGAGGAAGAGACCTTAGAATGACACTAATTATTCACGAGGAATTGATTAACTATAGAGGAACCTTTTTGGAATGATCATATAATGACTTGAACGTAAAGAATTGGTAAGGAAACATTAGATGCTCCAATTGAGGATTTCAAAGACTTCTACTAAATTGAAACTACTAAGGAATACCAAGCCTTATTTGAGATGTGTTCCAACCTACTTCAAATTTCATAATCTTATTTAGTTGGATTCTTTTAAAAAGGATTGAGATTTAAACTAGAGTTGCTTGTGAAACTTTTAAACCTTGTCATTATAATAGGCTTATGTCATTGCTTAAAAAGCAAAAGGGTATATATTATGTTTGTTATTCTAGTAATAAAATACTTTGTATCAAATATATAATCCACCTTAGTTCAAGCTTTATTATACATTTAAACTAGACAAACACCAAATACATAATTAATTTAGGATTGTTACCTTCAGCAACATTACCTCCTCCTAATAATTTTAATACTAAACATATTAACAAACATCAAAGGTAACTGGATAGAAAGGAATTTGATGATAAAATGTCAAGTGGATTTGTTTATTACATGATGATAGGTATGTCCTAATTGACAAATGTAAGTGCAAACAATGAAATCTATCTGTAGTAGACAATTTAGAAGAGAAGTCTTCACAAGATTAAAGGTAAGGAACAACTAATCATTTAACATTGAGTAATGTTTGGAGTACCAATAGGCAATTATAGATAAATGAGAATGATAGAGATTCATAATGATAAACTCATTACATATCCTTATTTATAATATAACACCCACAATTTTGTGGATGGTACCTTAATACAAAAAGGAGAATAAAACTGTAGAGAGGTTATGAACGTAAAGGTAATTGTGGTAGGGGAACTTCAATTGCCTTATACACAACTATGTATGAGTTTGAAAGGAGTTTACAAGGAATTAACTTTTCAATTAATACTTATTATTACTTTAAGGTGGCTTTAATATGGTATTAGAAGTTTAGTGGCTTTAAAATCCAAATAAGGCATTATGTAACTTTGGAAAGAAATCTATGCTTTTAAACTAAAAAGAACTATAATTTTTTCTTAAAGGATGACTTATTAGCAATTAAAAATTGGTTACTACTGAAATTTAAAAAGTTGTTGCCTAAACCTCAAGTAACTAGTCAATTATGTATGTTGTAGCTTCATTATTCTTTAAATCATAAGAAATTAATAAAAAAGGGGGTAAAACAATTGTAATTGGGCTATTTATATATTGAACCTACCACTTTATAAGAACTATGATAATAAAATTCAACTAAGGAGTAGAAGTAATTAACATAATGCTAAAAAGTATGACTTTATATAAATGACTGTTATAGAAATTTTGGTGTAAGTCTTGCTTAAGTAAGGTGTCTTTTAATATACTACTAGTACTTCTTCACTACTTATGATTTGGTAAAGCAAAAAGGATGGTTCATATAGGTTATACATTAAATATATGGAATTTAATAGGTATATAATCAAGGACAAAATTCCTATCCCTATAATCAAGGAGTTTGTAGAGAAATTTCGTGAAGTAACCTAAGTGGATCTAGTATATGGTTGTCATCATATCTATATGCATCAATTTTTTAGCTCTAATTCTTCTCAGAACATATAAAGGTCAATACAAATTCTTAGTGCATTTTAGACTCACTAATGTGCTTTTAACATTTCAAAGTCGAATATATGAGGCATTCAAATCTCATTTGAGAAAGTTTATACTACTTTTCTTTGATGAAATTCAGGTTTATATTTAATCCTTTAGTGATCATATGAAACATGCTATATTTGATTTGAAAATTCTTATACAACATTAGTTCCTCACTAAAAGAAGCAATTTTAGTGCTTCCCAATTGAGTATATAAGAGATGCTAAATTAGCTTTAAGGGTCTCTACTAATCTAAGAAATAATGATTTTAGTCTCTAGCTAGCTTACTCGTAAGAGTGTGAGGGATTTGAGATAGTTCCTTGACCTAAAAGGATATTATAAGTGATTTATAAGGAATTTTGGATTAATAAATAAATCATTGTCTGAGTTACTTAAAAAAGATGCATTTGTATGGGCTAAAGAGAGCAAAGGAATCATTTTAGAATTTAAACGAAGTTTTAACAACAATACCAAATCTTGCCTTTTTTGATTATTCTAAACCTTTTATTAATGGGATTGACCTTTATGGTAATGAGTTAAGAGTTTTTGAATGTAAGGAAAGTATCTTTTTACTTATATAAGTACACCATATACCCTTAAACACCACTCTTTGTCTATCTATGAAAAAAATTCATGGTAGTAATTATTGCTATCAAGTATTGGCATCATTACCGAAGAGGGAGGATTTTTATAATCAATAATAGTCATAAGAACTTGTATTTATTTGATAGGTGTTTAATTGATTGTACGTTTAGTCCTTAACACTTAGTGATTGATGCTATGAAATGTTTAAGGAACTCATTTTTGGTTCATATTTAGTTTTATGTATAACTTAAAAGTTAAAGAGCTAAAATGAGTTAAAAGTACATTCATTGAGCCGTTCTCTTGATTTCAAACTCATTTTTCTTTATGAAATAAAAAGGAGATGAATTAGAGTGAAGATGGGAGAAGAAAATGCAAGAAATGAATAATTCACCAAGTAGTGTAAGATGCACAACCGTGCATATACTTCCACGGCCGTATACCTTGGCGATTGTAGAATTCTTGGTTTGCATGGCTGTGTATATACTTGCATGGCCTTGTATCTTTTCGAAAGGAGCATAACCTAGTTTTTGCTATAAATCAACATTTTGAACTGCCAAAGGTGGAGAATCATTTTTAGAGCACAAGAAAGGGCATAAACCTTACTTTTCTTAGGAATTATAAACGACTAATCTTTCTTCTTCTGGTTCGAAGTGAAATCAACGCCGAGGATCACATTTGAGCATATTGTCATTGTGTAATGTCAAATCTTTCTTTTGCTAAGGATTGTTTATGTTATTTTTGCTTATTCATTTAGGTATTTGTGTAAGGATGATCTAAATGCTTCTATTAGATTGTTTTTTTAAATATAAATCCATTGCTAAAATCTCAAATACAATATGTAATAGTTGTGTTTTAGATTCATTTGTGGCAACTAATGGTATTAAATCATTAGGGATAATGTAATATAGGTTAAATGACCCGAGATTGTGCGTTTATTACCTAGATTGTTCTATTTTCCTTACTTATAATGTGGCTGTTCGACTAAATCTAGAGAGCTTGTTCTAAATTGTTCGATAGCTAAGTTTAGTTAAAGATCTTAATTTAATTAAACACGATTTAAGGAAAACTGATGTTAACAGACCTTATTGTTAATCTACGATTAATAGTTTCTAAGAAAGGTGTGAAAACAATAATGCAATGAAGTGTGTTTATTTATGTCAAGCCTAAGATTGATCTAAAAATCGGATTCCAAAATCATTTATCAATTTTCTCACTTTTATGATGTTTAATTCTGATTTGGTTTTATTAGTTCAAGTTTACTTTGTTTTGTTATTCAAAACCAACCAAACCCCCTAATTTAATTTATAGTTTACATATAATTATAATTTAGAAAAGTTATTTGATTTAATCTCTATAGGATTAACCTGGACTTATTACTAGTTAAAATTTTAAGGTTAGTTATTTTTGTTGTAGTGTTACGACACACTATCATTCTTTATTAGAACATAGGATTAGTACACCATTTCGATAAATTTGACTTCTTAAGTTGCTTAGATATGACTTTGGGTATACGAAAGGCAATGAAAGTATAATAGTTAATACTCTTTCAAGGATAACTAGTATGGAGTTCTTACTATAATACCAGACTTAACTAATATAAGAAATTAGAAGGGGATGAGAGGGATACCACTTTCAAAGATTTTATCATCAAGTTACCTCAAAGGGGAAACATAATCAAACAATTACTAGTAATAATAGGGAATTTTGAAATGAAAATGAAAGATGGTGCTAGGCTATGATAAGTAATTAAGAGCCAAAATAGTAGCTTTACTTTATAAGAGTTTAATTGGAGGACAATATAAAATAATGGGCACTTTTAAGAGACTTCAGTATCCTTTTACTAAAAGATATATGATGGGATGCGAGGAACTTTGTGAGGCAGTATCAAATCTTTCAACAAAACAAGTATGTGACATCTATTATGACTAACTTATTATAGCCACTTTTCATTCCTCAATAATGTTAGACATGCATTTCAATGAATTTCACTATAGTAATTTGGTAATCATAAGCATGTTATTAAGTGTTTTTTGAGAGGTATGAAATGGTTTATGATATAACGTAGTGAAATATTGATTAGAAGATAGATGGAATAGGATCTACGTTTGAACTGATTAAGGTTTTTGGGTTTTCTCTTCTGCTTTATGCACGTACCTATGCGCTATGCATATCTCAACCCTAGAATGATCTAATCTCATCTCTTTTCTTGATTTTCTTTGGTCTTTGGTCTTTGGTCTTTGTTCTCGTTCTTTTCTTTTCTGATTTCTGTTGGTGGGGTTATGGAGGACCACTTTTCATATTTATCCTTATTTGATGAAGAAGACGACTGTATTAAAATTGTTGGTCCTCGTCGACGGGATAGCCGACGACAATGAGTATCTTAAGCTGGAATTGCCGGGGGTTAGGTAATCCTGGCGCGGTATGGGCACTCAGTGATCTCCTTTTTACCTATAGACAGTAGCGAAGCTACATGTACGTGCTCAATGTTTTTTAAAAAAGAATATATATATACATATAGAGGTTGCCCACCCTAAAAGAATATCGTTGCCCATGGTAGATTGGATTAAAAAAAACTATATATATATACATTGCCCCCTGAAACAAATTTCTGGCTTCGCCACTGCCTATAGACCTATGATTGTTTTTCTTATGGAGATGCTAGTGCAACGGAATAAAATGGAGGAGGTTTGTCATTTGGTTCGCAATGATAATTGTTTTACAGTGAATTATATTGGTAGGAGTGGGGGTTTATGTTTATTATGGAAGAATGAAGTTGATGTGTCTGTTAGGGGTTTCTCGAGTAATTTTATTGATGCTACTGTG
>JANIPN010000002.1:51479288-51489385 GCA_027478595.1 Erythroxylum anguifugum
TTCTTAACTAATTCTGGATATTTTATTATTATCAAAACATAAGGGAATTGAATTTGTCAACCACCATTGGTCCAACACCTCTTAGTTTACATGCTTGTCAAGATCATCTATTGTGGCATTGGGATAAAAAAGGGAAATATAGTGTTAAATCGGGGTATCTTTTAGCATGGCGTTTGATTAGGGGGAGTGAGGAGGTAGTTGAGGGAGATTGGTGGGGAAAAAATTGAAAGTTAGACGTCTCACCAAAGGATAAGGAATTTATGTTGCGTGCTTTGCGGAATATTTTACCAACCAAGGAGAGGTTAAAGAGGAGAGGAGTTGAGGTTAATTTAGGGTGTCCATGGTTTGGTGAGGAAGAGGACGTGCATCATATTCTTGTGGCATGTTGTACAGCTTGTGGAGTTTGGAGGCAAGGCGGGTTTATGGAGGAAGACACTAACCCTTCTTTTATTAATTTCTTTTTGCAGGTACTCAAGGGTGGTGACAAAATTCAGATCCAAAAATTTGTGATTTATGCAAGACATATTTGGATGGAAAGAAATAATATGCTTTGGTCTCACAAAAATACAACATGCTACACAACGCATTTGGAAGCTTTAAATTTCTTGGAGCTTTGGAATCATTCTAGGTTACTTGCGTCGACTTCTTCTTCATCAACAAGTAGATTATTGCAGCGTTTTTCATCTTCTTCTCCAACGGACAACAACAATAACGGTTGGCAATTTTTTATTGACGGAGCGGTATTCCATTGTGAAGGTAAGCTTGGCTTTGGAGCAGTATTGGAGAGTGCTGAAGGAGAGTTTATTAGAGCTTTTTCTGGTCATTATGTTGGTGGTGCGAATCCCTTGATTGTGGAAGCACTAGCACTTCGACAATATTTGCAAATTCTAAGACAACAGCACATTGAAGGTGGTGGCACTATTTTTATGGATTCTCAAATTTTGTTTTTCGCACTTAACTCACTAGACTTTGATCTTTCCGAGTTAGGTACTGTTATTTGTGATTGTAATACTTTGTTATTATCGCTACCAAATATCTCCTATAGGTGGATTCGTATGCAAGCCAATAGATGTGCTCATTCTTTAGCTCGCGCATCTATTTGCTTTGCGCATCTACGGATTTGGGTTTCTACTTCTCAGTTTCTGAGTGAGTTTTATCATCATGAATGAAAATTTGAGTATTTTACTCTTAAAAAAAACATGTTATTAAGTATGTTCTTTTCTTGCCCTTTAATCATACATATGCAATAGAAGTTATAACTGATATCTACCTATCTAATGTGTGTAAATTTTATGGTATGCTTAAGACTATTACAAATAATAGCAATCCTATCATTATAAAGTATTTTGACAAAAATTTTGTCAATTACAAGATGTTCATCTTTATATATCTTTAGCTTACCGTCCTCAAAAGGTGATCAAGATCAAATATTAAGCATGGCATTGAAAAACTATTTAACAAAGCATAATAAAAAGCATCTTATTAGATAGTCGCATTAGGTTTTTTTTTTAGGTAAATGGTGGTATAATACCAGCTCCAATACTTATATCTTACTTTGTAGGAGAATTAAGGATAATAGCAACAGACAAAACTTTGTAAGACAAAGAGGAAGTTATCTGAGTGATTCAATTCCATTGTTTAAGAGTTTAGAGGAGAAAGCAATAATATTTCAACAAAAAGAGCGTAGAAAATAATTTCAAAATACAGAATTTGTGGTTATGAAACTTCAACTTATAGAGAGGAGTTAGTAGTTAATTAAAGGAATTATAAATTAGTTACCTTATCTTATGAACCTTTTAAGATATGAGATAAAATTGTACAAATTAAAAAAAGTCAATGAACTATAGTAAATAAGGCTCCTTATTTTGCAAGGGTAAGGGGTGAGACATCAATTTTATGTAGTTTTTCGTTTGTATTTTTAGAAAGAGTCTGTTTCTATAACTTAAACCTGTGACCTTCAAGTCATAAAAGAGTAGCTTTATCTGTTGCTCTAAGACTTTGTTTTCTTAATAATCTCATACTAAATATTTTTTTTTGTGTCATAAGTGAAAATAGAAACTTATATCCAAGTAAACCCCATTCTTATAATTGTCGAGATATTGTTACTTTGGCTTTCTATCATGAAATCAATGATAGATTTAGACAAATATTTTATACTATTGTATATATTGTATTGATTTGTTATTTAATTAAATAAGTTAAACAATCTAAGATTAGCAAACCTTAATTAAATGTAATGACGAAATCTAAATTTTGTTTTTATTTTTAAGGATTGCCATTCTCATCTCATAATGTAGTATTATATTGTCTTTCGTATTAGGTTGATTATTCTTCTCTTTTTCAAACTAACACAGCTAATCTATTCTTTGATTGGTCTGAATATAAACAACATTGTTAAATTTTGACATTTTTCCAACACATGCATTCCGGAATGACAACCGGTGCCGTTGACTGTCACATGATTGCACGCTTCAAACAGAAGGTGCGTATCGCTTTCACACCAACTACGTGAGACTTAACATAATAACATGAACTACCGTTCACCCTGGATCATAGTAGGTTGCTAACTTAAGACACGAGGGTATCTCTCTCATTCACATGAGTCGACACTTCACACCTAAAATGATAGACTTTCATCGTTTCCCAGCTACGTGATACTACGCTCCTCTAAAACAATTAAGGCAATGCGCAGGAATGAAGCTATGATATTAACGGTTTGTCTATGGGCCATTCTTTTATCATTGGTGTTGACAAACATGTTTAAGGTAACGAAGCAACCACAGTGGTTGACTGTTGCTCGAATCCTTCTCAATCATTACATGAAGAGATTGGAGAGTCATGTTAATCATCATCAAACTATACATGTATAACATCTACCAAACTTTTTCCAGCGATGTCTTTATGCTCTTCAGCATTGCCTAGCGATATTAAAATTACAAACAAGAAAAAAGAAAATGTCACTATAACTTATTGCATACTGTAATCGTATTTGGTAGGGGCGAGTCGGCAAGTTGACCTTTCAGAAGGCAGGCCACCAGACAACACCTTGCAAGCCTAGCTCTGTCATTCTTCTCTTTACTCGTTGGTTGACTTTGATTTTGTATTTTGCGTTTCCTTTCAAAGATGGTTTATGCCGGTGGAAGTTTGGTCTACTTTAATCGAGGCACGTCTTCTTCTTTTATAACCTGCATATGAACCTCACATGTATTGAAACACATCTCTGGTTTCAGGGACAGTTCAATTATTGGTTTAGAAGCTGAAGTAATATAATACACCTTGCAGGCATTCGTAGCTCTGTTTAACTTGGAATAAAATAATACTCTCTCTCTGTCTCTCTCTCTTTTTTTTTCCTGAACTGAATTAGCAGTTGCTTTCCTATATCCTGTGGAATATATATGATTTGAGAATTGTTATCATTAATTTATTTACCAAATAACATGGTGTCCTAATCTTACCGGATCAGCTAGAAAACAGACCAAACCTTGTATGTATCGGACTATATCGCGAAACATCAGCTTGTACTGACAAAAATGGAGTCCGAAATATTTAAAAATTTTAAATCAAAATTGTAAATTAGAAAGAAAATCAAAGGATTGAATCAAAGATTTTATGTTTAAATATTCTAAATATCATTTTTTAAAAAGTAAAATATTTTTATGCTAATTTATTAAATGAAGTTATTGAATAAAAATCTAAAATATATTTTCCAATTTTAATTACAATAAGAAACTAAATTAATTATACAAATTTAGTTTCTTATTGTAATTAAAATTAACATAAAAATAATTTATTAAATTAAATTCAAGAATAGGAAATATTCTAGGGGGATTCTTCATCTAGATCTTATTTATCTACTCGTTATTTAATTGTTATCCATCGCCTTAATTAGTTATCTCATTTATTAATTAAGTTTCGTTAATTTTTCTTGTTTCAATTAATCTCATTTCATAAGATCAGATAATAGGAAGATGATTAGTTCTAATAGTTATAGTCCTTATGGGATCAACAATTACACTAATTCAAACTATACTATAGGAAACGATATATTCACTTGCCTTGTATAATAATGTGTATAAAACCTAACGGTATACCATAGGCTAAAAATTCATTTCTTTTTTATCAACAAATAATATCATTTCAATGTAAATTCAAATCATATGAAATTTAACTTTCAAACTAAAGTTCATACATTGCTAAATCATAAAATTGTACTAGCAATATTTGCTTGTAACATATCATTCACATGAAACTCAACATAAATATTCAATTTATGATAAAATAGAAGTCATTTACATAAAATCAATTTAAAATACCCTCACTATTTTGCAATTTATCGCCAAGCATACTCACACGTTCTGTGCCTTTCCTTTACTTACACAAATCACATTTCGCTTAGGCAATTATTTTTAAATTCGAAAGTAAGGCATTAAAATTACAAATTCGGTTTAACCAAATTCGAGATTAGTATTTAATCGCGTAACATATACTTTAATCGTATTTCTGCTTTAACTCTTGTAAGCTAATCTATTGTTCTTCGTTTCAAAATCTGGCTCCAAAAATTACCTAAATACCATCTTTTTACCCGTTCTGACTTATCAATTTCTTCAAAACACTATCTCACCCGATTAATTCGTCACATGGTCGAATATGTAATACTATTAAATGCTATTTTTTTCATTTGATTTTCACAATAACAACCTTAAAATTCTAGCTTATTTACACCATAACTATTTTAATTTCATTACTTTCCACGTACACTCCATATACTAATTTTTTTACGAAATAATAACAGAACGCTTCATTTAATAATTCCAATGCCATAAATACACTTAATGACCATACTTAATCACATCCCATAGTCATTACACCATAACCAAACTTTTATACCAAAAATTCCCTTAAGGCTAACCTTAATATATTTTACATTAAACTTTTCCAATTCAATTCCATTCCATTTGATTTCTAACACTTTAAACGAATTCCATATGAATTCCCTTTTCATTTCTTTACTTCATTAGCATCAAAATCATGTTATGAATATCATAAAAAATCAAAATAGAATTTTGGATCGTATCATGCTAAAAGGGATAAGGTCAGGAATGTAATGGTGAGGGAAAAATTGAAGGTTGTTAATATTATGGACAAATTAAGAGAGACAAGGCTTAGGTGGTTTAGTCATGTTAAGAAGAGACACCCAGACGCTCCAGTGAGAAGATGCGAAAAGATCGTACTTAGAGATTGTAGGAGAAAAATTGGGAGGCCTAACAAGAATTAGGAGGAGGTGATAAAAAATTATATGACAATATTGGAACTTACAGAGGATATGACTCACAATAGAAAACTTTACGTATAGGATTCAGGTAAAGAATCCCTTGTAAAAAGATCCTGGTGGTCCTCTTTAACCTTTTAACTCTTGCCTCTTGTAGTTAGCCTGAGAGGTAATTACTTATTGATATTTTTCTTCTTCTTCTTCTTCTTCTTATTATTATTATGATCATCATCATCATCATCAGCCTCATCATCATCATCTTTACTATTACCGCTAATATTATTACTATTATTAATTTTCTTCTTCTTCTTATTATGTTTGTAATTATCCGTGTTATGATGATGATGATGATTATTATTATTAGTATATATATCTTTTTAGTTATTATTTTTATTTTACTTTATTATATATTATTATTACTTATTTTATCTATTAATATTATTACTTTTTTAAATTTTTTCTCAACCATTTTATTATATATTTTTACTTATTTTATTATCATTTTCAATTAGTATTTTTCATTACTATTCTTTAGTTAATATTATATATTTATTATATATTTATTTGATTATGATTTTATTGTTTTATTTAATTTGAATTAATTAATTAAAATTTTATTTTTATGTTTTTATGTGGGTCATTTGGAAACAACCTCTCAACTAGTTTGGGATAAGGTTGTGTACCATTAGACTTTCCCAATCACCACGCCTTAGTAGGGTTTTTACCAAGTGTTGTTGTATCACATTGAAAACCTGTCGATGCTTTCAAGCTTAACTCTTGGGTTACTTCTTGTTTTCAACCCTTAAATGCTTCCGAGCTTATTATCTACTTCATGGAAAGTCAAAAACCACCATTATTTTCAAATAAGTCTATCCCACACAAAAACCGACAAAACTAACAACTTAAGCTAGGAAAACCTACCACTTTATCTTTCAGTCTCTTGGGTATTTGATAAATACTTATACTAGATCAAGATTTCTCTAGACTAGATCAAGATTTCTCCAAATCACCGTCAAGAAAAGTAAGCCCCCTTCTTCCTCTTCTCCTTGGATGACGTTCACCTTAGCTTCTCTTCTCTCCTTTTTGTTTTTGCTCTCACGATTAACTCTCCCCAAAAGAAGCAATTTCTCTTAATTTTTTCTTTTTATACTCCTTTAGTGCATTACACATGTCACTCTCAAATTGGTCATTACTAATGACTCATTAATCCACTAACATCATGTGAAAAGACCAAATTGCCCTTAATGAGTTTAATTCAGCTACTAATCGAATTAAATTCCAAAAATAGTTTACAACTGTCTTATCGTCAAATTGACCATGAAATACTCTAATTAAGGTCGATACTTATTGATTGGGGTCTTTTTTAAAAAATATGAATGGATTTTAAAATCATCAATATCCATTATTTCTTAAAAAGGACATTTTAATCCTAAACTTTCAAATCTCCTTAAATCCATCCAATCAGATTTATTTTTGATTTGTGTCAGTATCATTAGACAGTAATACCTATTATGAATATTTCAATTTTTTCTAAGGTTGGGTCCTCAAAAATCACTATTCAAGCAAAAATACTAGTAACCAAAAATAAAAATTTTTATTCAATGAAAGGAAAAGATTAGGGGTTTTACATTATATAATAAGATAAAGAACCTTTAAAATTTTAGAATTTACAAAATTATCCCTCAAGTTGCTCTAGATCATTTTTGGGGTCCTATAGATGCATAAAATTGAAAACTGAAAATTTTATAGTTTTATTACTTCTGTAATTGTTAGTCTCTAATGACACCTAAAAGAGAAGGTGAATTGAGTGCTTAAAAAGTTTAACAAAATTTTTGACTATAATTTAACAATAATTAATATATACAAGAATAAAGAAATTTCTTACCATAAATCAATCAAATAATTAAATAATAATTTAAAGAGGATAGGGAAGAGGGGACATAAATCAATTTATAATGGTTCGATAAATAAACCTTGTCTACGTCCACTCATAAGACTCTTTTTAGAATTCCACTATAATTTTTCTTCAAGGCAAAGAACAACCTATGCATAATCTTTTCTTAGCAAAGAGGAACCTTTTTACAATCTTTCTTCACCATGAAGAGAACCTTAATGCCATTTAGAACCCTTAAGTATAATAATATAATGCCCTAACTAAAGCTTACAAGTCAAAATATCTAACTTTATCACTTGATAACTCAAAAGAGGCTCACTTACACAAAATGAAACAATAAATAGTTAATGATTGGCAAAATAATTAGAAATGTGTACAAAAGACAATTGAATACTTTTGATGCAATAACCAATGAGAAAATACATATTGATATGGTTTCAGGACCCCTACTAGCTATTGGATCAAAAACTAGTTGGTACAATACCTAGTTATAGGGCACTGGTTAGCATATCAGTTAACTAGTGTGCATCGCGTGCATATATTCACTATCCGTTGAGACATTGGTCAACTACTAGGCATATTAGTCTATCAATATGACATATTGCCTAACCAATATATCAGCCAATATTGCTACAAAATCTTGGGACATCAATTTTAATAACTTTAACCTGTATTAGTAGGCTACTAACCCATACAAGTTTTTCAATCCTCTAAAAAACATGATTTTAATAACTTCAAATGCTCAAAATTTATTTAATGGAATTGTGATTTCAACACTTCCCAAAATGTTTCCTAAAGAGTGTTTAAAAGATCAAGAGGCTTTTCTCTTAAAAACAAAAGTTTTGACACCTCTTAATGAATGAAAAGACTCATATAATGAAATAAGATGAAATAGTTATGCATGATGAGCTTTTGAGATTACCAAATTAATAAAATGAGATTAAAATTAATAATAAAAAATATAAAATAACCTTGATATTCCTTGATCTTCTTTTGTTATCGACTTCTTTACTTGATGGTTGCAAACTTCAACTTCTCTTTATGTACTTCATAAACTATCTTCCTAGGTTTAAGATATATTTCTTTTCATTAAATTAATACTCATTGGTAGGAATTATGTTTTTTTAATCATCAAAACATTGATTAGAACCTTTGTTGGTTCAACAATCTCCTCCTTTTTGATGATGACAAATCATTCATGATATTAAAGAATAATAAGAAAATTAAGCACTCAAACAACTATCTATATCAAATTAAAGATTGCGCCCCTTCCTTAATTCATACATAAGTCATATTTCAATATGAAGAACACAATAAATATTTAATATTAACTGTAAAAGAAATATTCACACATTAACTTAAGTATAACATAAATTTAACTTAAATTTCATTACTCCCTCTGAGTCTAATATCACCAATCTTTAT
Source organism: Erythroxylum anguifugum (assembly GCA_027478595.1). Lineage (NCBI taxonomy): Eukaryota > Viridiplantae > Streptophyta > Magnoliopsida > Malpighiales > Erythroxylaceae > Erythroxylum > Erythroxylum anguifugum. Next base: position 51,487,877 of record JANIPN010000002.1, read on the forward strand.
GTACCTTTTTGGAATCTTAAAAATGAAAAATGTGAAGTGTTATGCTTCAAGATTGATAAACTTGCTCAAAAAATAGTGTTATTGAATGTTTAAGGAGTCAAAACTATTGTTTAAATGATCAATTTTCATAGAACATCCATAATTGTGTCTAATCTTGAAAAATTCCCAATTTTGATATTGTTTGTAAGTTGAAAATTTAATTAAAGTAAAAAGGGCAAGTTTTGAAAAAATTAAGGGTTGGAATTGCAAAAAACATTTAAGCATAATTACAATTCCGATGACCAATTTTATAAAAAAGTTTATAAATTTGAAAGTCCAAAAACAATTGAAAAATAGTGATCTCAAAATGTCAAATTTGAACAAATTCAAAGATGTATTGATATAATTGAAATGGTAACAACCTTGACACCTTTTTCAATTTGACTATAAAAGCATAAACGTGAAAAGAGAAACAAATTTACAAAAAAATTTAGAATTTCCAAATTTGAAAACTAAGAATGACAAAATTTAAAATTGATGAATTATAACTTGATTCTTATGAAATGTGGGATAGTGTTTTCTAAAGAAAAGAGTGAATTTTTGGGAATTTTGAAGATATAAAGATATAGATGAAAAATAGAGGGAAAAAGAAGAAGAAAGCTCTTAGATCGTGAAGACTAGTTGACAATATTGCTACACTGGTAGACTAGTATTTGTCTTAGACATGATAAGTGAAGCAACATTGAATAATCAAGAAAGAGGTTGGATATTTATGAAAAATGCGTAAGATACTCCCTTCGACTCATATGTGGTTTTAAGCATAATTCGGAAACAAAGAAGCTAAAGTGAGTTAAAAGCACTATATTTGAGCCGTTTTCTGAAGAATCACACTCATTTGTCTTCTTGGATCAAGAAGAAGAAGATTAGAGGAAGAAGAAGATAAGAAAATACAAGAAAATGAGGAACATGAAGAGTGAAGAGTGAAAGAGCATGCTCAAGGCCATGATGAGGTTGCATAGGTGTGAGAGAAAATACAAGAAAAATGAAGAACATGAATAGTGAAAGAGCATGCTCAAGGCCATGCATAAGGTTGCATGGGCATGAGAGAGTACCTCTCAAGGCTGTGAGAGGTCTCTCACAGCCGTGAGAGACTATGTATGGCCGTGAGAGGTTATGCATGCCTGTGACACAATGCCACCTCACCTATTTTTAACCTTATTTTTAGTATAAAATAAGAGGTGTTGTGACAGCCAGGAGAATGAAGGGTTTTGGGTATTTTTGGCTAAAAGGAGAGTGGTGCTTTGAGAGAGAATGAAGAGGGCAACATAACCTCTGAACCGTGAGATACCCATGGAGGGGTAGCTTCCTGATGTCGGGTCAGACGTGACATCGATGCTGATGACTTGGTGATTGAGCCCAAATTGATCATATAAATTGGCTACATTTTTATGGCTGTTAATGTACTTTTTGACTCTTAATTCGTGATTTTGTGCTTAAATTAGTCCCTTGCAGTGAGCTTATGTTTTATGC
>JANIPN010000002.1:51489485-51503106 GCA_027478595.1 Erythroxylum anguifugum
GCCCACGGTTTGGGGTGAACCAGGATAAAATCGCTGTGTCGATATACTCTTAACTCTCACTCTTACTTACTTGTGTTTTTGATTTTGGATTTACAAAAGTCATAGTAGTTCTGATTAAACAAGTGTTTGTTTAGAAGGAAGGGTAAAAATGAAAAAGTATACACAATTCAACCCCCCTTCTTGTGTGTGATTATCGTTGTATTAACTTGTGATTAACTTCAAAAACTGGATATACTTTAACCATGCTTCATTTGAAACAATTCATATTGATGTGTTAGCATGTTCACTTTGCTCTCCTTTGTTTGATTTATTCTCTCATGTGTAATTTTCAGAGTGTGCCAAATTTTATGAGTCGTTTCACATATATAGGCCCTATTAAATTCATCTCTTGTTAATGCACAAAAATAAGCTATGTATAAGTTTACTATTCAAGAAAATTAATCGCTTACCTTAGGGTTCCTATTCTTCCTTTAATTTATGAAATTTTTTTGTTATCTATAATTTTTATTAGTATAAAGTGACCATTTGAAACTATTTCTCATAGGTCAACAGTTTCAGCCATTAAGAAAAATCTTATCCTAGTTTTCCAATATAGATAGTCATTTCTATCAAAGAAGAGGGATCTACTAATGTTTTCCCCCTTTTAATTGAATGATGATGATGATGCTCTTAAATATGCTACCATAATTTTTTCTTATCATTTCATTTCAAATGATAGCCTAATAAACCCACCATGATACCAAATTGTGGTCTCCAATGGCACCCAAGAGGGGGAAGGGGGAGGCAAATATGGGTATTTGCAACGAAATTTTCTTACCAGTGAACTCAATTTAACAACAATCAATATATCTAAGAATAAAAATTTGCTAACACAAATCAATCAAATAATTAAATAATAATTTAAAGAGGATAGGAAAAGAGAATACAAACTAATTTATAGTAGTTTGAAAAACAACCCTTGTTTATGTCCACTCCTAAGACTCTTGTTGGAATTCCATTATAATTCTTCTTTCAAGGCGAAGAATAACCTTTGTACAATCTTTTCTCGGAAAAGGGGAACTGTTTTACAATGTTCCTTCAAAGTGAAGAGGAACCTTAATGGAACACCCCTAAGGATAATAATATAATACCCCATCTAAATGTTATAACTCAAAATATCTCACTTTATCACTTTATAATTTCAAAGAGGCTAATTCATATAAAATGAGACAATGAATACTCAAATGATTGAAAATTGCGTAGAAAAGATACCCAAATACTTCTTTATTTTAGAATCAATAAGTAAATATGTATTTATAATACTTTAAGACCTTCAATAGCCATTAGAGCCAAGAAGGAGCCATTATAACTATTAGTTATAGAGCACTCGTTGTTTAATATAGCATATTGGTTGACTAGTGTGCATTGGATGTACAAATTCACTAGTCATTAAGACATTGATTAACCAATAGGCATACTGGTCCAAAAATATATCAAACAAAGTTACTATAAACATTTGGTACATTAATTAACATTATATTGGTCAACTTATATGAGTTAGTGGTCGACCAATCCCCTTAAAAACATCATTTTATTAACTTCATATGTCCAAACTCAAATTTTTAATGTAATTATGATTAAACACTTCCCAAAATGTTCCTTAAAGAGTGTTTAAAAGATCAAAAGACTTTTCTCTTAAAAATAAAATATTTAACACCTTTTGATGAATGAAGAGACTCATGCAATGAAGTAGTACAAAATATTTATGCACAGTGAGCCCTTGAGATTACCAAATTAACATAGTGTGAATACATTTAATAATACAAAATGTAAAACGACCTTGATATGCCTTGATCTTCTTTATTCTTAACTTGATCTTCACTTTAACGGTTACAAACTTTAACTTCTCTTTATGAACCTCATAAACTATCTTCTTACATTTCTTGCTTCATTTTGTTTTTATATTGGATTTATCCAAAATAATAAACTTATTAATAGTAACCATTTTTTAATCATTAAAATAACAATTGAAACCTCCCTTGGTTCAATAATAATAATAATTAATATTTAACTCAAAAAATTTTTAAATAAAGTTTTAAAAGCCATAATTGAGTGAATTTTTATGCAATTGATTTGAAATAACAGGAGATTAATTTTGTTTTATTTTCTCATATAGTTGATATGTTACTATATATTGCATGATTTATCACTTTTTGAGATATTTTCTATTGAGAATTACTAAATAAAGGTTATTGATAACATTTTTAGCATTATTATATGGTATTAAATAAGTGCATCAAGATATTGGACTATCTAGTGGAAAGTCTGACATAAGTTTATGCCGATAATAAAAATGTGAGGATAATATGTAAGTGTATCCTTTGTGATTAGAATTGTTTGAATGGAAATGAGAATATAGTCACTAATATGGCCTTTCAAGTTGGTATTTGAACTCTTTTACTTATATGTTAGGGGGTGAATTTGATTTTATGTTTGGTTCTTTTACTTATATGAGTTACCCTAATATAAAATTTTGATATGAGTATAAGATTTTGAGACATGCATAAAGGAATTCAATGGAGGATATTTATTAATTAAGTAATATATAGGCTAATATGTGGTAGAATCATAAGAGTTAATAGTGTGTATTATGATCTTTTTTATATGGAGATCTTCTAGTTATATATTTTGTATTAATTATATAAGAGTTTTATGATTAGATAAAATGTTCAGGACATATATTGTTTTTAGCTTTTAATATCACCGTTATCTTGTACTTGTGATAATAATATACATTGTTTACTATTTATTTTACTTTTCTATAAACAATAACAATGGCACATTTGAAGCCTTGTATAGTTTCAATTTTAAAAAATAAAAGCAGGATTTGAAGTTCACCTTGGAGATGGCTAACATAAATATAGCTATGATCATAGATGAGCCACTTGTTCCATCATTTACTAGTACAGAGGTTGATAAGGTAGCTTATATAGTTTAGGAGCAAGCAAATAGATGTGCTAATTGATCATAAATAGGTTAATTATTGATCATCTGCTCAGTAGACTTCTTGAGACTAACAAAGCTAAATATTTCCTTAACAATGTATCTCAAAGGTATAGATTATCATCTAAGATTCGCACTATTTTTTAAGAATTATATTTCATGAGATACATTGTGGTAGGAGGAGTGAGGGAATACATTATCTGGATGGTCCTCCTTCAGTGTGAGCTAAAAGCCTTGAATATTATTATTCTTGATGTTTGTATTATGCACAAGCTCTGAATAATCTTATTTAAAAGTTTGGAATTCTTGTTACCACTTACAATTCTTAGGATAAAGTTTGTGATATAAGTTCTTTGATTAACCATTGTGTTGTTGAAGAGAAAAATTTAAAGAACTCTAATCAGGCAAACCTAATTGCTTCCAAAGGAAAAGCAAAGGCTAACGCTAAGAAATTCAAAGTTAAGGTTCTTTAAAACCCTCGACTTAGGGAATGTGTTAGATAGTACTATAATAGACCCTTAAAATTTCATAAGGAGTATCATTGTTTCTTTTATATAAACAAGGGATACAAAAAATATGATTTCTTAGAAAATAAAACTTGGAAAGAGAAATATGAATTTGATACTCTTTGGCTTGTGTTATTTATAAATCTAATATTTTTATAACCATATCAGGTTTTTAATGAATATATAATAGGGCTTTTAATCATGTAACCTCCATAATACAAGGATTAAAACTAAATATATATCCAACCAAAGCAAAGTCAAATATAATGATTGGTAATAATGAAGAAGTTGATGTTACCTTTCTTAGAGTTGTTTGTTTGAATTTAGATATTGGTTTCAAATTTGTTTTATATGAAACTTTTGATAAACTATATTATATATGGAACTTGATCTCTATGATAGATTTGAATAAATAAAGCTGCGATTTTGTAATAAAAAATTCAATGTAGTATTAACTTTTGATACAAAACATGTTAATACTATTTTCTTGTCATATGGCTTAAAGATTATATAGAATGTATATGACTCCTGATGACATTTATGCTTCTTCATATATTTTTGAATAAGTTACTTATAAATAACCTCTAATAAAGGATAAATCATATATTTATGCCATAAAAGATTGGGACATATCTCTAGAGATAGAGTTGAAAGACTGATTCAAGATAATATTCTTTTAACTTGGATTATAATGATTTAAATTTATGTATTGATCGTTGCATAGATAAGTTAACCAAAATAAAGAAAAAGAGGTCAACTCACATTTTTAATTTACTGGAAATGATTCATACCAATATTTATGGCCATTATTTATTTCCATAGATATTTTTAACTTCCATCGATGATTATCCCTTTATAGTTATATGTTCTTAATTAAGGAAAAGTCTAAAATTCTTAATAGATTTAAGATCTTTAAGATTGAGTTTGAGAAACAATTTAAAAAATCGATCAAGGTTGCCATATTTGATTGTGGAGGTGATTATTATAACATATATGGAGTTTCAGGATAAGAAAGAGTTTGATTACCAAATACTTAAATCGTATAGAATGGTAGCTCACTTCAATATGAGAAATTGTCCTAAAAAATGATGTGGACAAAGATGGAATCACACCTTAAAAGATGGAATCACATAGATGTGATAAGGAACATGTAGACTAGAACTAATCTTCTTGATTACTTTCTAGGTGAAGCCACAAAGACTACTTTATATATTGTTTACAGAGCCTCAAGAAAATTAATATCAAATACACCTTTCGAAATTTAAAAAGTGTACAAATCAAATCTCACTCATCTTCATATATGAGACTACCCTATTGAGGTACATCTATATAATTATAATAAAAATAACTTGTATTTTTCATTCCATTTGTTACTAATTCGTAGGTTATTCTAACTATCCTTATGGTTATAGATTTATTATAGAGATAAAGGATCCATGATTGTAAAGTTACAAAATGTCAGCCATGTGCCATTCTAGTATAGGAATAAGAACTAATATAGGAACACATTTCAGCTGATAACAAAGTTAATAAAATTGTAATTTCATTTCTTCACCTGTATAGTTAGGGTTAGTGGTTCTTGTACCTAGTGCCATTCTAGTATAGGAATAAGAACTAATATAGGAACACAGTGAAGTTTATGTGGTACATGATCAATATTAATCAATATAGTTGAGAAGATCCAATAGGATGAGGAGACTTTCAATATCATCTAATTATATAGTCTACTTGAGTGAGAATGATTATGATATATGACATATTATAGATCTAGTTACTTTTTCAGATGTTATTTCTAGTTTTCCTTTAGAGTTATAGTGAGATGTAATGAGGGATGAGATGCAGTACATAAGGAATAATCATGTATAAAAGCTTATAAATTTACTTCATAATTATAAACCTATTTGTTTCAAATGGGTTTATAAGACCAAAAAGGAATAAGGTAAAATTGAAAGACTTAAATTATCAAAGGTTTCACTCAGAGAGAAGGAATAAACTTTAATGTCACCTTCTCTTGTGTATCGTCTAAGGATGCATTCAGATTGATTATGAAAGTAGTAGCTCATTATGATATAGAGCTACATTAGATAGATGTTAAAATGTCTTTCCTTAATTGAGATCTTTATGAGAAGGTTTATGAGTAACATAAAGGTTTTTGAGATGATGACAAGATTCATATGGTCTATAAATAGAGGAAATATTTATACAGATTGATACAAGCTTACAGAAAACGGTACTTAAAGTTTGACAAGGTCATCACCTCATTTGGATTCACGAAGACCAAAATTAAAAGATGTTAGTACTCCATAGTAAGGGGGGCAATCTCATCTTTGTACTCTTATATGTAGATGATATATTACTTACATTAGACGAATTGACCATATTGCATATAATGAAGCAAGAATTTTGACATGAAGCATCTTTCTTCTTTGGCATTCAGATTTACCAAGATAGATCTCAAAGCTTGTTAGGTATCTTACAAAGAACATATATTGAATGGGTGTTACAATGGTTTAATATGGAGAACTGTAAACCTTATGTAACACCAATCTCTCATAGAGAGATATTACCTTTGACATAAAGTCCAAATAATGAAATGTAAAAAAAGGCATGAAAAATGTTCCTTATTCTAGTTCTATTAGAAACGTGATGTATGCTTAGAGTGTATTAGTCCAGATATTGTATTTATTATTAAACTATTAGTCGATATCCATCTAACCTAGGTAAAGATCACTATAATGCATTCAAACGAGTTTTGAGATATCTTCAAGTATAAAGGTTTCTATGTCAAACTTTATAAAAGTTGAGACTTTAATCCTAATAGATTATATAGATTCAGATTTAGTTATGGTTCAGATGATAGGGAACCTACATCAAGTTACATTTTCCTATTAATAGATGGTGCCATTTCATTGAGAAGTTTCTAACGAACACTTGTGACCTTCTCGACTAGGCTTCCAAATTTTATATCATACTATAGGGGTTATTTCACAAGTGGGTTGGTTAAGAAACTTGATATTTGAACTATTTATGGTTGATATTATTATTGTATTGTTTAATAACAACAACAAGAATATCACATAGTCTAAGCCTTTAGAGGTCAGGTATTTGACCTTTAAGGAGCTTATGCGTAATTTTAACATTTATGTGGCGCACATTTTGACTGAGCATAAACTGGCTAATTCTCTAACTTAAAGACTTCTCCTAGCCATTTTTTGAAAGACATGTTTGATAGTATAGGTTTATTGAAGTCATTTAACACTATTAGTTAAGGATCATTATATTTTTACTCTTGATATAATTATGTTTAGATATACTATGACCATATTAGTTATATATATGTTAAATGTCACCATTTTTCTTCTCTATCATATAGATTGACATGCATTGCCATAATACATGTGAAAGTCTTAAGTTTTATGTCAATCTTAAGCACATTACTAGTTATTAGACATATACAATTTGGGGTTAACTATACAACTATATCTGTTGACACGTAAAGATATCTTGAGATATATTCATATAGTGGTGTATCAGACATAGTCGAATGTAAGTTTTAATCCCATTAAGGTTTTCTCTAATGCAATTATCACACAATAAAAGAAAATATGTTTTTTCTAATCCAATTTATCATTCACTAAGAGAAAATAACTTTTTCATAAAGCTCAAAGAAAGTGAAACGGAAAAATGAGACATTGTATATTACAATTCGTATAGGTAACATTATTATTTTCCACACTTTATTTCTGCATTCATGTTAGTAAGATAATTAGATATGCAAGATTATTATGGATCTCTATTGTATATGACAAATGTTTTTGATACCTCTTAGTATTGAAAGTCTTACAAGAATAGATGATAAACTTTCATTATCTTTGGATCCAATTAGTTTTAATGATCAACCAATGCAAGTTTTATTTTCTTAGCTTTTAAAATTTTTATTATTACAAATACAATAATTGATATTTTTCCAAGGGGGAGAAGTGATGAAATTTTTATTCCTATTTTAATATTTATTAATTACCTATTTTAAGGTCAAAACTAAGAAGAATTAAAATTTAATTCGGTATAAAGATGATAAAATAATATAATAAAGGATCATATTAAATATAATGAAGTTCAATGAGAAAAATAATACTTTATTATTATTGACTACATACTTATTATTCCAAGTCAATAAAATTATTATAAATAATTGATGGGTCTCTTATGCCCTAAATTAACAACCTTAAATCAAAGTAGAGATTATGATGAATCTAAAGAATGCATTTTTACTAAAAAAAAGTCTAATAACTAATCAAATCAGAACAAATGTACTAAATCAGTAAGTCCAAAATTGAAAAAATTCTTAGAAGAGCAAATTTGGATGTTAATGGCCACCTTAAAAATCATATTCATTACTTGGACATATATATATATATGAAGGGAGAGGGCAAGTCAACAACGTTCCAATCTTGCTCACATAAGCAGTCACGTTCTTTCGCTCTACCAAACTCAATCTATAATCCTACCTATATCAATTAATATGAATAACCTCATTTGTTTTCTTCTGTTTGTTCCTCTGTCCTTTCGGCACAGTGGATTAGCCGTAGAGATTACAATTTTGCTCAATTCGGTGAAACCAGATCTTCTGTTCAGTTTTACTCTGTCTTATTTTGTCTCATAGAATCTTAACTATTTATTTTGCAGGACTTGCGCGAGCCCCATACGGACCCTACATAAATAAATAGTTGAGATTTATTAGACACAATAAGACACCATAATATTGGATAAAGGATCTGGACCCTAATTTGGTAGCTAATTTCCTGTTGCAGTAAGTTGACTTTTCAGTGTGTGATCATGGCTTGATTATATCAACTGGGTTTGCCTACACTTACACCTTCCTATATGATTTTGCTGAACACAAGACGACCTTGCTTTCAAACCTTGACGTCAGACCAGCTCAGACCTCAGAGTCCAAAATTTCCAAATTATTTTTTTGCCAAATGGAACACATGCACTGTTTCATCACCGTATGACCTCAGCCATCACTCCCTACCCTCGTAATGTCTATCTCTTACACTGCTTATAAATATAATTTCCTCAATACCAATTCATCACGTATTTTACTTCTATATTTTCTCTGTTCTTCCCAAATTCTCTGTTTCCGATCAAGGGTTGCCTGCTGGTCGCAGAAAAATGGCTCTGATAAGCAGATCTTATAATTACTCCAAGTTGGATAGTGAAGACCCAGATGAGATAAGACATCGACGAGCTCAGTTCTTGATCTACAAAACACTACAAGTTGCGGATTCTCGAAGAAAGTCATCGTTCTTGAGGATCAAACTGTGCAGATTAAAGATCAGGGTTGGGAAGAAATTGAGGAAATTGAGGAAAAGAACGTCGCTAAGTATATCTGCCGCAAGATTTAGGGTGTATAAGCAAGTTATTATCCAGTGGAAGCGCTTGTTTAGCAACGGAGAAAAGATTTCAAGTCTTCCTCCTTTGTTTCCTTGAAGATTTTGTTTTCTTGCTTTTTCATCTATGTTAATTAGTCAAGTATAATGACGAATGCATGTCATATGCCAATACCTACCATGGTAAGAGATGGTTTTTGTCAAAATAGTACCTTCCTTGGCTATGTATTGTTATCTTTCAATTCAAGAATCTCATGTTGGTAGAACATGTTAACACGCTCTTGACAATCTATATTTATATTTTTAGTCTACTTGACATGAATATGGGATAGGGAAAAAAATCCTTTCAGAAGCAAGTTATAATTGCATATCGCTCAATTCGTGGATCTGTCTTCCATTTAAAGGAGTACTTTAAATTGTTTCATATCTTTTTAAGTCTTGATCAAAAAGTAACTCAAGCAAATTCTTGAGCATGCCTGTGAAGTAGCTATAAACAAGTGTGAAAATTGCAGTATGTAGCATCAGCCTTACGATCATTGTGCTTACAGTTGCATTATCACTCATGGTGGTATATATTTATACCATAAGAAAAATTTGGAGAGTATTAGATTTCAGATAGCAGGTAAAACAAAAAAAGAAGAAAAACACAGGTTCCTGAATGCTATGTTTTGTTTATCTATAGATTAACTCACATTACATACTTCTCGTAAGACTAAGGGGTTAACTTAACAATAACAATAATACTTTTTCACAAATAAATTTTGCTCCAACAAATGCAAAGGGTTGTCAGGTAGTAGAATTCAGATCCTCTGTCCAACATTACTTTGTCTTATAAAATCTCAGTCATTATTTTACGGGACCCATCCAGAACTTATGCGGGACTCACATAAATAAATGGTTAAGATTTATTAGACATAATAAGATATCGTAATATTGGACAGAGAATCTGAACTCGGATGCTACATGTTGAAGATCTAAGAAGAGCAAAGTAATCCCAGTGGCTAACCTTAGTTTCCTGTCATGTCGTACTGTCCTTTCTGTCCCTATCCTTCTATTTATGGACTGGCTGGCATTAATCCGATCTCCCATATGACCTAGCTGGTTTATTAACGACAAAATTGCTGTAGCGACCCCTGTGTTATACGAAAGTAGCTAATTAAACCCTGAGATATAAAATGTTACTCTATTAACCTTATGTTTTCAATTTTGCTGCAAAAAAACCTTAGCCGTGTGTTGTTAGGGGGTTGTGAGTTAATAAAATTTCAACTCAGGATTTTTTAGCAACTTTTGAATAACACAGGGTTATTAAGGCAATAAATTCGTTTATTAACTCATGGTCCCTAGTCTTGGTAATGTCTTTATTTGTTCTTAATTTAAATTAAGATTATGAAAATGCATCATTAAATTTAATGTTATCTATATAATTGGATTTATTTATGCCTCTCGTTTACAATGAGTAAGGAATTCGCTTTCTGATTTTTGATTTATACGGATACAAATTCTTTATAAAAAGTTAATATTTGTCTCTCTAATAGGTGAGATTTCATAAAAATAAAAATATCTTTGTAGAAATTTCGTTAAGATGAAGGGTTTGAAAAAGTTAAAAAATAAATAATCGTGCCCTTAATTAGTAGAGAAATTATCTCCGATAGAATTATAAAAAAAGAAAAAGAATTTTTTAGAATTATTTGAAAAAATACAAGTGAAAAATTGTATAAAAAATAACAATAAAAATACAATAATGGGTGAGATTTGAGTTGCCAAATGTCACTTGTCAAACTACTTATTCTGCCCTCTTAAATGCATTGCATTACTACCGAGCTATGAGAGGAGTAGATATTTTTGATACATAAACCAGGTACAGTCTATCAATGCACCGAACAAAGAAGAACAATGCTGTATTGCATCTACTTGGTCAAATGGTACAATATAGACCTCAATGAGCAGGATTCATGCATGGCAGCTCTATTTTGGACATTCCAGCTCGAAAAGTCCACCCAAAGCCATATCTTCTTTATATAGTCAACTAAAAGGTCGATGCTTTTGGTACCATTGTTTAATTCATGTTTAATTAGTGGGTTGATTTGACACTTTTATCACGATTCATTGATTGATCTGACAAGTCTATTTCACGTCTATTGAAAGGTTTATATTTTTATATCTTTTAAAAGCAATTCATGCCTGAATTAGTAAATTGATCAACATTCAAAGTAGAAGCTATTAAAAGCTTGTGATATTATGATACCATCTATAATGATTTATGCCTAAATCGCTCAAATCCCTTGTGATATCATGACACCACCTATGATGATTTATGCCTTAAATCGTCTGAAATTCTAAATTTCAAGTTTAAGAAAGCTTTACTATTTTGATATCCCTGAATTAATTGAGTAAACCCAAACCAAAATATGTTAAAAGTTAGATAGGAGTTACTAGTCTTGAGTTCACAGCTTAAAATTAATATTTTAAAATCTGGATCGAAAATTAAATTGATAAGACGAGAGATTTAAGGTTTAACCGGTATTAAACCTCCACAAAATTTGTATATAGTAAATAAGAAATAAAATTATAAAAATAAGTAAAACTATAGTAAAAATAAAATACTTTATTAAAATATCAATATCTATTAATATGTATAATTAATCATTAATCATAATAATATAATCTAAAATTGAATAATAATTTTCATTTAATAGTTTCTATGTTCTTGTGTATCCAGATTTCTAAGGTGATTATTTTTTTTGATAATAAAACAATAACAACAACAATACTTAGTGAGAGTGCCGTTGAAACATGAGGTCTAGGGAGATCCAGTAGTACGTAGCCTTATCCCTACTTGAAAGAGATGTTATTTTCGATAGACTCATATGTAATGCAAAATAATGTTAATTCAAAATATAAATAAGTACAACTATAATACAGTACATATAGAACATGGTAGAAATTAACAATAAAAGATAAAATAAGTAAATAAAAACACAAACAAAAAAAAGTATAAAAATAAATCAAACCGACCATTACAAGAAAGTAATTTGAATAAATAAAAATTTAATTAGGATAAATAACTAGGAGGGAAGTACTATGTAATCAAAATATTAAAGCTAACTATAAAATGAACAACTCGAAGGAAAATGTTTGAAAGACTTAAGAGCACGAGAAAGACCTCTCTGCGTGAGATCCTTTATCTATATCTTAGTATGCCTAAGTTTTTTATTGTGAGTTATGTCTTCAGTAAGTTCCAGCAGAGTCATATCATTCTTGATCACTTCCCTCCTAATTCTTCTTAGGCAATCCCTTTTTTTCTTTTATAGTCTCTAAGTACCATTTTCTCACATCTTCTCATTAGAGCATTAGGGTGTCTTCTTTTAATATGTTTAAATCACCTAAGCCTTGTCTCTCTTAATTTTTATTAATACTAGTCACCTTTAATTTGTCTCTTACTAATACATTCTTGACCTTATCTCTTCTAGTAAGGTTACACATCTAACAAAGCACCCTCATCTCTATCACTATATAGCATGGACGACCTAATCACTATACGATAGAATTTACATTTGAGCTTGAGTTTATCTTTTTGTCACATAAAACTCCTGATGCACTTCTCCATTTAAGCCACCTTGATTTGATACGGTGAACTATATCTTCATCAATCGCTCTATTGCTTGGAATGATATACCCTAGGTATTTAAAACACTCTTTTTGTGGTATCACTTTTGAACCAATATTTGTCTTCACATCAGATGTCACCCTATGGCTCAAAAAGTTACACTTTAAGTACTTAGTATCCTGCTCAATTTAAAACCCTTCAATTCTAACATATTCCTCCAATGTTTTAGCTTAACATTGACACTATGTTTGATAATACAAACAGTTAAAAGCGATGGAATGAGAGCATTTTGATGAAATAATGGAGACTATCTTTGCCCCTCAAAGAATTTTAAGTTTAATTAAAGAAAAGATTGTTAAATGAAAACTAAAAGGTTTATTCTAGTTTATGAAAATCAATTGGTTTTCAATAACAAGGGTTATTGAGATAAATCGAAGAAGAAAGTTAGCCAATTCAAAGTTTTTATAATTGAACCAAATTGAATTGATTCAATCTTTTAATAATTGCATATAATCACTTATATCAATTACTATAAAATAAAAACTGAATAGCCAATACAAGATATAATAACTGGTATATGATACGGAAATAAGTACAATATATGAATTCACTCCTAAGTTTAGAATATAATATAAATTAAGAAGTTATTTTCAATAAGACAACAATTCAATTTTTTTTGAAAATCAAAGAGAAATTTGTATAAAAACTTAAAACGACAGTCAAGTTACTATACAGGAAGACAAAAGAGCCAAAGCTTTAAAAACAAAATGCCTAGTTAAGTAACTCTCTTGTTTTTAATGTACGTACTTACAAAAAGATGAAGGAATTTATTAGTATAATCAATATAAAAGACTAGCAAAAATTTGAATAGGAACTAAGAAGTTATAGAATAAAGATATGATAAATTTGACAAAGTTAGAGGCAAGAAAATTAAGACAAGACAATTAAAGAGAAGTAGTGATATTCCATCGTGTTACTATGTCTTGAATGAGGTTCTTTTGCATGTCCCTGATAGAGGCTACTACCTCCGATTCATAATAAGAGTCGTTTTAGAGGAATGCACATTTATTAAGAAAGTTAATGAAATATCTGATATACCCTTATTAATTACATGTTAAAGTGCCTTGAAAATA
>JANIPN010000002.1:52375755-52392113 GCA_027478595.1 Erythroxylum anguifugum
AAAGTCTGAGCATAGCTCGGTATTTTGGAGATATCTGGAGCTAGAGAGCTCGGAATAAGGTGATTCAAATTGCAAATTAAACTAGAGACATGGGGCTACAAACGTACCAGAAATTCTGATCAAGATTCAGTCCCTGAGATGCTCGGATTTTGGAGTAAAGTTCGGATATTGTATAGTCCCGAGGTTGTTTAGATCATAACTTCTTCATTTCAAGTCCAAATTGAGCGATTCCAGTTGCGTTGGAATCGTTAGAATCGAGGGAATATTTTTATTAAAGAGCCAACCCAAATTTTCTAAAGTGAATTTTTCCCTTAGTTGTGGTTAGTCTATGTGTTCGGTTGGGTCCTCTGTGCTGTGTGGGTTCGAATGTTGGGCTTCAAAAACGGGGTCCAACAGATTTCTACGTCCTCTCTCATCATAAAAAACACTCTAGCTAGTGCTTTTCCCTTTCGTCTCCCTGAAGGATTCACTTTCCTCGTCGCATCAGAGTTTCCCACCTCAGTTGTTGTCTTATGTCCTACAGTCTTAGCCCTCTTCGAAGCTTACATCTGAGTTCTCTCCTGTCTTGCATACCGAGGACACTCTCTAGCCATGTGCCCTTTCTCCTTACAGTTAAAACAAGCTCTTGTCAGCCTATAACACTCCCCCTTATGGAACTTCCCGCAATGATCACATTTGGGAATGGGTGGCTTATCCCCATCTCTCTTTCTACTGCCTCCAGCTGTTGAACCTTGATATGAGACAATTTTCATCTGTTTAGACCTGCTTGCTCCATTGCTTCTCTCTTCAGACTGCACAGGAAAGTCCTGGCACTCCTCTCTGACATAGGAACCCCACCTCCCCTCTTGAATTGCTCTCTCCCTTTCCTCTTTCTATTCACTGCACTCTTTATGTTTTCCACATTTTTAACCCTCAATGTTGCTTTAACCAGTTGTTGAAAATCACAGAAATTCTGTGCCACCACCTTTTACCAGATGGCTAGATGCAACCCTGATTCAAACCAACGGCAATTAGCCGTCTCACTCATAATCATTTCCGTTGCATATCGAGACAACTGTGTAAACCGGCGCTCATACTCACTCACTATCATTTTCCTCTGGGCGAGACTCAGAAATTTCCTCTGCTTCTGCTGAATGTACACTTCAGACAGATACTTCTTCTTATAAGTAGCTAGGAAGTCCTCCCATACCAACACGGGCGGTTTCAACTAACTCCCTGACACATTCTCCCACCTATTTAGAGCATCTCCCTGTAACAAGCTAGTAGCATACTCAACCTTCTCATCATCTTCACAATCCATCTGCTCGAATACCCTTTTTGTCTTCATCAGCTAGGTCTTAGTTTATTCTGGATCGACTGTCCCATAGAAATCCACTGCCCCATACTTTCTGAGTTTATCAAACTGCTTCCCCTTCTTAACTGAGGCCGAATAAGAAGATTGTGGCATCTGACCCATGACTTAAACAAATGCCTGAGCAAAGGCCTGGAAAAATCGAGGATCCAATGGGTAGGCACTTGCTCATGCGAAAGAGCAGACTCTTGTGTCTGTGATCGAGGGGGCCCACTATCGTGCCCTACAGAAGTCTCAACATTTTCTAGGGCTCTAAACTCATCGGTACCATCCTCTCTAGGCAGAGAGTTACGTGCAATTGATCCTTGCAGAACTCCTCGTGTTATTCTACGAGGTGGCATCTTACTCCTTCAATTTAAACGCTAACAGTTAGCTTATGTTTCATCTTAAATCTTATTTCGTACATGTATGCATGCCACTTAATGCAATCAATCAATTCACAATGCAAACAATTCATACCACTATGCATTCTAACCCTAGGAATCCTTAAAAAGAGCCTAGGCTCTGATACCAAACAATGTTGGGCTTGGGTCCCATTACTGATCCCCAAGCGTCCATTCCAGGCAGTCGGGTGAGGATCCGGTGAAAGGAAAGTCAAAAGCATTCAATTTATAAGAGATTCAATGGCAGTAATTGGCGGGTTTGCCGCGGCCAACATTTGGCTTCGCCGCGACAAAGTCTCGAGGTCAAGGGATCGCACCCTTCAGGACAAATACACTGCGGTGAAAGACTGGCTTCGTCACGGCGAAGTCCCCGGATTAAACTAAGGACCTCTCGGGATAAATACACAGCTTTTTACCGTGGTGAGGTTACAAAAATCAATACCCTTGGGAACGGTTCGCTGCGGCCAAGGTTTGGCTTCACCGCAACGAAACCTTCACATCTGAAACCCAGATTTCCAACATCCACACTAAAACTCTGCAGTTATACACGTTACTAATCCAATTCAATCATACATTAACATATACTTCTAATTTCAACATCAACCACAAGATAGGCATAAACATACACAAAAAACTTCTTCATTTCCAAATCTCATTACACAACAAAATGGAGTTTGAACAAGCTTTAATTATATATCAACATACATATCAATAACTTAATACAAAAATACAAATGGATGCTCAATGTTTGATATGCTTATAAAAGCTATCCAAAATATAGTCACTAACTTAGTTACAAAAGCTAACTATTTGGGAGTTTGTCCAAATGCCTTGCAAGGATCGCTAACCTTCTCGTTCTACACCTGAGGAGTGAGAATGAGGGGGTGAGTTGCAAAGCTCTGTGGCTAATATATTTATAGCCATTGGCAACGAGCCACATAATCAAACATATATGTGTATATACATATAGGCATATACATCTTATCTTAGTCTTGCAATGTAAATTCAACAACAATTCTAACTCATAACTCATAGTTAACCATTTCATCATATAAAGCAATCTCATACGTATTCAACTTTCCAAGCATAACACTCAATTTCATATCATGCTCAACAATTCCAAACAATTGCAATGCATAGCAAACGGTTCGAGAGTTCCGTGGAACGAAATGGAGAAACCGAAGTTTACATCATGAACGAAATGAGTCAATTTTTTGAATCTCATATGCCACAAGCGGACAGCCGGAAGAAGGCTTTAGGACAACGTGCATATGACTAACGAAACGGTTTCTCTCTTGCCCAAACACAATCAAATTTCAGTGCTTAATTCATTTCACACACATTCATACTTTCCATGCTCATCAAGCTTTTTCTTCTTTCCATTTATGCAAAATGCCAATGACATTTTTCAAGGCATACATGATCATAATCACAATGCATTTTCAATAATCAAAATAATTCAAAACAAGTCATTTTAACACACAATACACATGCAAGGAATTTTGCTCATATTACACAACAACTATAAATAAATTATCCACCTAAGTATCTTGCCGAAATCCAATTCAAGCTTGCCTTTTGTCTTGCTCTTGGATTGGGTTTTCTTGGTTTCCTTCAAATAAACCAAGATTCATTCAACCCAATATTCTAACAAAATTCATAAAACTTCAACAATCACATAAATAACAAAATTGAACGTAGACCTAACTTACCCATAGTTCATCTAGGTTAGTAAAACCAAAACCTAGTTTGGAAATCCTAAAAATCAAATGGGTCTCTTAAAACATCTTCTTCCTTCTTTCATTCCCAATAAACAAAACTCATTTCTTCCTACCTTTTTGACCAAACAAGAAGGAATGTGATAGAGCTTACCTTAGCTAGTTGATTTTTCTCTTTTTCCCCTTCTTTCTTTCTTCTTCACGCATACTTCTCTTCTCCTCTCTTCTTTCACGTTTTCTCCTTCTTTTCTCTTCCACGTTTTCTTCTTTTCTTTTTTCTCTTCTTTGCTTTTTTTTTCTCTTCTCTCTTTTGCTTCTCACGACTCTCTCTTCTTTCTCACTTATTCAAGACTAAATTTTGTCTTCTTTTCCAAAATTACCCTTCTCTTTGTTTATCCTTCCAATCTTGCCCTTCATTTTAATGTAATGTCTTCTTACTCCTTAGGCCATTTAAATCTAACACCTTAACCATACTCTAATTTAATTCTAACATTCCCATTCAACAATTCTAATTTCCACTTATGCTCACTAACTTAATAAACTCAATTATAAGAAAATAAAATAAAATAAACAAACAAATCATAAATAAATAATTAAACAAACAATAAATAGTTTAGAAAAATTCGAGGTCCAACAATGTGTGAAATGTTTAGAACCGTGGTGAATTAGTTTAACGTTAAAGGCAAGATAGATTGTGTCTGCTGATGAAGGATTCCATGGAAGCATGTTTTGACACACCAAAGGTAGCTGCGGCTTTTATGGTGAAATAATAATTTGGCCAGTTACGTTTTATGATATTGGCATGCAAGTTAAGTTGTTAACGACATACATGGTGGACGTATAAAGCTGATGAAAAAGAGACACGGTGAGTTGCGTTTTAAGGTTATTGCATACTGCTAGAATTTAATGACTCGAGAATTTTCTCTTAGTAGTTTAGTAGTTTAGATTTAGCGATTTTCACTGTTTTGAGATGTTAAGTTGTTTTATAAATTGTGACATTTTGATTCACCTTCAAGGCTTAATACATTCAAAATTTTCAAAAAAAAATTTATAGAAGAAATAAAGATTCAAATTTTATAAAAGGCTAAAAGTGTATTTTGAATATCAACATTTACAATAGAATACGGAACAGACACTAACATTTCAAAGCATTCAAATTTAACCCAATGTTTTTAAAACATTCAAAATAGGGTCTGAGTGGATAAAAAATTTAACAGAGTTAACTCCTCATTAGTTAAATGCAACATAATGGTAACACAACATTATTTTTATTTTTTAAATAAAAAGTAGAAGTCACTACAACATGACAAGTGAGACCTACTGTTTAAAATGTATAACAATGTGTCTCATTGCTACGTGACAAGTGAGATCTACTGTTTAAAATATATAATAGTAAACCCCACTCTTAAACAGTTAATTTAAAAAAAGCTAATATATAGTAGTGAGATCCACTTTCTATTTAAACAATATAAAAATAATGTTAAATAAGCACTAACATGATATTTAATTGACGAAGTGTTAATTATGTCAAATTTTCGTCTATTTAAGATGTGTTCTAAACATTTAAAAATTTTATGACCTTTTATAAAAATATCATAATTTTTTTAAATTTTATTTTAAATTTGAAATGAAAAATTCTAAAAATTTCAAAATTTCAAAATTTCTCATATAATTTTGAAGTTTTTGTTAACTACTTTAATTTTGTCATCGGAGATTTTACTAATATTTTCTTATTCCAACAATAGCTTATTTATTAGGTAGGTTAAGGTTTCATACTATCGGATCTTTCCAAATCTAGTGTCTCATTGAAACTTTAACTAGGTATCGATGATAATGATTTCTTATTCCAACAATAGTACCGAAACATGCTAAATCACTGGATCCATTTTTCTTTCAGATTTCTTATAGTTCTAGTCCCACTGAGTTAGGACACAAAAAAGATTTCCCTTCTCGGATTGTGGTATAACTTGCAACAACAACAAATGCCCTCTTACCAATCTTTTTAGGGATAGGGAGTTATCAGGAGCAGATCGTCTGCTCTCATAACTCTGATCCTTCTGAACTCAAACATTTTCATCCACCCAATTTATTACAATAAACGGATGAATGAGCTTGAGAAGAGAGGGTATAGACTAGTGGGAACGGAAGAATACAAAATATAATCTTGATGAATGTTTCGGGAGTTACCATTGTTATAAATTCAAACATCATATCTAAATTAGCAAAAGGGAAAAATACAAAATATAATCTTGATGACATTACGGTGTCCTGAATTCATACAAATCATAGACGGAGGAAGGTTGGGTGATAATGACAATAAGAAAACCTTCACCACCTCACCTTGTGCCTCTCTCATGTCCAATTTACAATGTAAAGCAAATATTCGTTTGTATTGATTTTCTTATCTTATTATTTTTGGTTGGGTTCACTTAATAGAATGCCAGAACACTGTCACTTCTTTCGTTAATGTCTCTCCCCACCAAACGCACTGCCACTGCCACTGCCACCATCACCACCTCCACAACCGCCGCCGAAGACTTCAGCTTGCAAGCCATGAAGAAGGCCAAGCCACTGGCCGTCTCCGCCTGCTCTCCTCTCGATACCTCCTCCAACAAAAACGGCCTCCACCAGTTCGCTGAAAACGACGTGGTCT
The DNA here is from genome assembly GCA_027478595.1 of Erythroxylum anguifugum. Classification (NCBI taxonomy): domain Eukaryota; kingdom Viridiplantae; phylum Streptophyta; class Magnoliopsida; order Malpighiales; family Erythroxylaceae; genus Erythroxylum; species Erythroxylum anguifugum. The sequence goes on from JANIPN010000002.1 coordinate 52,381,861, forward strand.
TCGACCCCTCTACTATGGCTCTTGACGACGAAACCAAGCTCCACACCAATCATGCTTCTTACACCGCTGCAAACTTGGCTCGCAAAAAGGCCACTCTTCCTCAGCCTGCGAAGAAGCTCGTTATTAAGCTTGTTAAAGGTGCCTTTTTTGTGTTTCGTCTCCCTCGAATTCTTATTGTGATTTGGCAATGTCCCACCTGGGATTTGTTGTTGTAGATATTTAATTAGTTGAGGGTTTTGCTCAATTTGTTAATTTCTGTGGATGAGAGATTGGGTTTATGTCTTTTCTGGTTTTCAGTAATAAATTAGTCGAATTTGGGATCTGGATCTTTATTGCATTGACTATTCGGTTCCATTTTGGTATATTGACAGATTAGAACGGTGCTTACATGGAAAATTGATCGGAGGATACTTTAAGCACTTTTATTTTTTGGATCAGGGTTACCATTAGCTGTATTGTTTCTCGGTTTTGTATTGCTTGTATATTTGTCTTGTGTTAACGTTATTGTATGTTCAGGAGTTTGAAACTCTGGCTAAGTTAGGGTTTTTGTTAAGCGCTATGTCTATCTCTTGTTATATGATTTCTGCCTTACTGATTCCGAGAACTTAATGTGATTTAATAAAGCTTCCGACATTTTGTATGGCCACTTTTCTGCTTTTCATCTTTGTACATGGTTCCATGTCATACTGTGAGGGGTATTTCAATGTCCACTTATTTCTGAAAATAATTTACGATGAAGTTAATCTTAAGTGCTTATTCGTCTGGCTTTTCATTTCGGTAGTGGCAAATGCTTTTCTACACTGTCTGATACTTAACAGGAAGCATATCAGACATTGTAATTATCTGGTAGAAGCTTTCTTCTTCTTCTTTCTCATAACTCCCCCATCATTGCTTCCATTATTCTCGTGCATTTTGTTCATGTCAATAATTATGTTTAGATTTTGTTTGTACTGCCCTTTCTTTATTCATTTTTTTGATAGATGAGATTTTAATCGTTGAATCTTTACAGGCAGTGGATAAGCAACTGTTGCTGCAAAGTTTGTTCCTGTGGCTTTTATTTTTTAAGAGTGTGGGATGAAAATAATTTATTTGGCTTTATGCTTATACTTATAGCAATTCTCAAGACTGAGTATATAGCGCATATCACAAATCTGCTAGATGTCCTTCATCTTGTTTTTATATATATATTTTTTCCTGTATGAAGATAAACCAACACTCCCTAAGAACTTTGAGGTGGACACCTGGGCAAAGTTGCAGTCAGCTATCAAAGCTATATTCTTGAAACAACCAGATTCTTGTGACTTGGAGAAGCTTTACCAAGTAGGTTTTACTCTGTCCTGCACTCTTAGTAAACTAGAAGTTTGCTTATGTGATTCCTGTACTGGTCTTGGAATTGACGTACCTGTTTGTCGTCAGGCTGTTAATGATCTTTGTCTGCACAAAATGGAAGGAAATCTTTATCTGAGGATTGAAAAAGAGTGTGAAACACATATTTCTGCAGCCTTACAATCTTTAGTTGGTCAAAGCCCTGACTTGGTGGTCTTCTTGTCCCTGGTTGAGAGATGCTGGCAAGATTTTTGTGACCAGATGCTAATGATTCGTGGTATAGCTTTGTATCTTGATAGGACATATGTAAAACTGACCCCAAATGTCCATTCCTTGTGGGACATGGGTTTGCAACTTTTCCGGAAATATCTTTCTCTATCTCCAGAAGTTCAGCACAAAACTGTCACAGGCCTGTTGCGGATGATTGAGACGGAAAGGTAATTCTGTTTTCCTCATCACGCAGGAAAATTGAGAATATGCTTAGATATCACACATTATCTAGAAATGTTAAGATTCAAAGTAAATTGAGTGTAGTTGGGGTTGTAGTTTCTTTTCTTTGATAATATCACACCCCTAGATATGAATAGCCCGATACTCACCACCCCATACACAATTATTCACACACATATATGGGTGAATATATCTGCAGGTTGCACGATAAGGTTATGTTGTACATATAAAAAAGAAAAAGCCATCAGCTTAGATTTGCTAAATTTTATCCCCTCAACAGATGTCTGGACACAGAGTAGTACATGCTGTATTTCAACTCCTAACTGCCCATATTAATTTGGTGAATAAGTAGAAGTTAAAACTTTCAGTTCTTATTGCATAACTTTTATGAGTTCCTTTAAATGTTTATTGCTGAGAGCTTATTGTCCTTTGACTCTTTATATGAAACAGTCTGTATGTTCCCCTTTCTTGCCTGGACAAATTGTTTCCATGTCTGAAATTTTAGAAGGAACTCTTCTTGGTGGTTTATGAAATGAAGAAAAAATAGTTGCCATTTGAATGAGGATGCACGGGACTTGCTTCTTAAAGTTTCATAAAGTTGGTAGATCTTATTTACAGGTTTCTGAGGGATCAAATTAAGGGGAATAAGTCATGTCATTCCATACTTTGACATACAGAATGTCTTGTACATCCGAATTTTGTGGTTTCTAATGGTATTTGATGACCAAAGAACTTAATTTCTTGGGATACTGGACTATAGATTGTTGTGAATGATTTACATCTTTGACTCTAAATATTCTGCTTTTTATTTTGCAGATTAGGTGAAGCAGTAGATAGGACGCTTTTGAATCATCTTTTGAAGATGTTTACTTCTTTAGGAATTTATTCAGAAAGCTTTGAGAGGACATTCCTTGAGTACACATCTGAATTTTATGCTGCTGAGGGGATGAAATACATGCAGCAAGCAGATGTTCCAGATTATTTGAAGCATGTAGAGGTGTACTTTTCTCTTTCTTGATTCCTTTTGATGATTTTAGCTGGTTAGTTTTGCTATATATGTTATTATTTGTTTAACATTCTGATATATTAACATGTTAACAATAGTACGTGTAACCTCAGAAAGTTCATTTTGCAGATCAGGTTGCATGAAGAGCATGAAAGAAGTTTAATCTACCTTGATGCAGGCACTAGAAAACCACTGATAGCAACTGCAGAAAGCCAGCTCCTTGAACGCCATATACCTGCCATTCTAGATAAGGTATGGAGGTGCTTTAGTATGTTTCTTCTTCTTTTGTGTATCTAGTGAAAGTTTGGTAAGCTTAGAAAATCCTATCCTTGTTCAATGCAGGGATTCACAATGCTAATGGATGGGCATCGGGTTGAGGACCTTCACAGGATGTACACACTCTTCTTGAGGTTGAATGCCCTTGAAGCATTAAGACAGGCCCTCAGTTTGTACATACGAAGAACTGGACAAGGTGTTATCCTGGATGAAGAGAAAGATAAAGATATGGTGTCCTTGCTGTTAGAATTTAAGGCTTCTTTGGACAGAATATGGGAGGAAAGTTTCTCCAAGAATGAAGCATTTTGCAATACTATAAAGGATGCATTTGAGCATCTAATTAATCTTCGTCAGGTTAGTCTAATTTCTCTTTGTCTATGTTTTGTGGTCTTTATGTTATATTTGCTTGTATGGAGAGAATGTGACCTCTATATCATAAAAAATTGTAATGGGAAGGTTAATTCAAAACAACTTGTAGTGTGTCAAACTGCAAAGATTAAGCACCGTCCATAGTGGTTTTCATTGCTAACTGTTACATTTTCTATCCATCTTGTTGCGTCATGCTTGATTCTACAGCACTTAGGGTATGCATCCTTCCATATATTGTGATATTATTTGCTAATCTTGAGAATGCTGTTTCTTTTTTTTTATATATCCTAGGACCTGCTCAACTGCAAGAGACTTAAACAGCCTTTGTGAACATTGTGTTGGTGCTGGAGCAATGGTTATTGAGTGTCATTCCATAGTTACAAGTTTGTCAATGCCTTCCTCATTTACCAAGCCCGTAAACAAATAACCTAACCTTTCATTTGTGGATGATTCATGTTTAAATCTCCCCATGATTCCCTGCGGATATTTGTTTTAATGGAATTTCCTTTCTTAATAACCAAAAGATTATTGAACTCTTGTTAGGGGCATAATTTGCAATGTTCTAGTTACCGAGTTATGATTTTCTTGTGTTCTTGTTTTAATTGTTGTGGCCAAGTTTCAGCTCAGCCAATTCTGTTGTTGATTTCGTAATGTTGTTATCTAAGAATCAAATTGTTTACTCCCTTTAATAGAATCGGCCTGCTGAGCTTATTGCGAAATTTTTGGATGAGAAGCTTCGTGCTGGAAACAAGGGTACTTCAGAAGAGGAGTTGGAGGGTACACTGGACAAAGTTTTGGTTTTATTCAGGTTCATTCAGGTAATGTCGTTTCTTTGTAATCCAGTGTCAGTGGATTAAATCTTTAGCATGTGCTTTCTGTTGTTCTTGTATCTTGGTTTTCTTGCATGATACTGAGGCATGTTTTCTTTTTTGTCTTTTTCATGAAGGGCAAGGATGTGTTTGAAGCATTCTATAAGAAAGATCTTGCAAAAAGATTATTATTGGGAAAAAGTGCTTCTATTGATGCAGAGAAGTCCATGATATCAAAGGTTAAGTGGTGAAAAGTTTCTGAATATATAATTTGGTAAATCCTTCTTCTACCAATGATATTAACAAGATTGTATTTCTACTGCAGTTGAAGACGGAGTGTGGCAGTCAGTTCACTAATAAGCTAGAGGGAATGTTTAAGGTGAGATACTATTGTCGATGCTTCTGTTGGAAAACTCTTATGGTCGTCTATTGGCAATGAGTTTTATTAAGTTGAGATTGGATTATAGCACTGTGCATGCTAATTTTATACTTTTTTGAAGTATTATAAGCTTGGAATAGCTCCAAAAAATAAACTTTTTTCTGTTGTATGTTTTCTGAGACAAGTCTATGATGCGCTGGCTTAATAGCTGTCAGACCTTGGAATAGCAACAAAAATATGTTTGACCTCTTGAAAACACATTGTTAGATGCCATAGTGGAAATGGTTTTGACTCTACAAAAAGAAATTTCGTATCTGTTTCTATTTGAATACTTTCAAGATATTTCACCATATTTATAAGTATTCAAGATGAGTGATAGATAATAATGCTTGGTGCCTTTACCGTGCTATTCTTATGAGGGAAGCATTACTTGCTATGACGTTTGCATTTGCAGTCTTTTTCTTTTTACTGTTTCTAAATGTCAATTATGAGCGATCATTATTACTTGGAGTTTGTTTAATATCTATTTGAGTTCTGTTTCCAACTGTTTCTTTGTTCCTAACCATCTTATCTTTTACAGTCATTCACACAAAACTACATGAACCTTGATACCTTGTCTGATTTAAATTGTTGAAATTGGTGCATTATTGTTCTTTATGGTGATTCATTTTCAGGATATTGAACTGTCGAAGGAAATAAATGAGTCTTTCAAACAATCATCTCAAGCCAGGACAAAGCTGCCTTCTGGGATTGAGATGAGTGTTCATGTCTTAACGACAGGGTGAGTTGAGATCCAATTGTATTTGACAAGCAGATACCTGGCATATAACCCTGCTGAATTTTGTTTAATCTTTGAATGGTTTCTATAGGTATTGGCCTACTTATCCACCCATGGATGTTAGGCTTCCTCGTGAGTTAAATATGTATCAGGTTGGGCACAAATACATTTTGGTTTTTTCCATTGTCAAAATTGTTCAAAAATCGACATAAAAGTTCTTATCACTTTTTGTGACAGGATATTTTCAAAGAGTTCTACTTAAGCAAATATAGTGGTAGACGCTTGATGTTGCAAAATTCACTGGGTCATTGTGTTTTGAAAGCTGAGTTTCCAAAAGGCAAAAAGGAATTGGCAGTTTCCCTATTCCAGGTTGGTCCATTTTTTTATCCACCACATTTCTATGGCCATTCCCTGTTTGTGTCTTTGTTTTGTTGGCCCATTCAAGGGCATGATCTAATAGTTTGGCATTCTATCTGTTTCTCCAGACCGTTGTTCTGATGCTGTTTAATGATGCCCAAAAGCTTAGCTTTCAAGATATCAAAGATGCCACTGGCATAGAGGACAAAGAATTGAGGAGGACTTTGCAATCTCTTGCATGTGGCAAAGTTCGTGTTCTGCAAAAGGTGGGTAGTGTCCATTTGTGTTGCTGATGTATTAGCATTTTGAATTACTGAATTCTTTTCTTCTGAAATAAGGTGACTACTTGCATAAAAACTTGGATTTTCATCAATTCATGTTTCCTAGTTCCAATGGAAGCACGATTCTTTCATTTCCATTTTCTGGGGATTAATGAGGTGCACATATTATTAAATTGATTATATAGTTTGTCAGGTTTTAAAGATTTTCTTTACCTCCAGGCTGTTGCCTGTGTTGTTCTATTTTGATCACAAGGAGAGGAATAGGAAGGCCAAATAGGACATGTATCTGAAAATGAAAAACCTCTTTTTAAGTACATGGTCCACCATTGGTAGTTGTTTGTAATATTCCTCTTCATTGTTTGTTTTCCAGGTGCCAAAAGGGAGGGATGTGGAGGATGGTGATGAATTTGTTTTCAATGATGGATTTACTGCACCACTATATCGTATTAAGGTACTTGCATTTATATTGATTCTGTAGTTCCCATTAAATAGCATCAAGCTTATATCTGTCCGAAGTAAATTACATATTTTATTCTTGACAAAGTCTTTCCGTGGAAGCAACTGACTTGCATGCTTTTTGTTAATCTTATATTGGAACCTTAAGCTAACACTCAATCGGAAATGCAGGTGAATTCTATCCAGATGAAGGAAACAGTAGAGGAAAACACAAGCACTACTGAGAGGGTATTTCAGGACCGACAGTATCAGGTTCATCTTATAAGTATCATCTAGAATCGAATTATCTGAGCTGTTGAGCAACTTGGTGAACTTGGAAAATAACAAATTGACGCGGCATATGTTGCAGGTTGATGCTGCCATTGTTCGGATAATGAAGACAAGGAAACTGCTAAGTCACACACTATTAATAACTGAACTGTTTCAACAGGTTAATATACTTGACCTTACTATGTGAGAGGTTCTGCCCAATACGAGCCATTTGAAATTTGATGAAAAATCGACCTTTTTGGGTTGAAAAATGAAATAAGAACATAAGTGATATGAGTGGGAGTGAAATAGGGAGTTAAAGAAGCCTTTGCATTTGGATGAGAATTTCTTTTGTCTCTTGGTGGCAGCTCAAGTTTCCAATAAAGCCTGCTGATTTGAAGAAAAGGATAGAAAGCCTGATTGATAGGGAGTACCTGGAGCGGGACAAGAACAATCCACAAATATACAATTACTTGGCTTAACCCTTTGTAGATGATGAGGCGAATTTATATCCATCCTCTTGTAAAGGCTGAACATTCCCTTGTCAAGATTGATGTACAGAAACTTTGTAATTGTTTAATGTTCGTATGGTGACTTCTGTAAGTATATATATAAAGAAAGAAGATGTTTAGGCTCTCTTTTTTGCTACTTCTGTTTTTTGTTATGGACTTTTGAGATAGGAAAACAAAAAGAATATTACATGAGTGAGGATGATAGAACTAGAAGGAAGCCAGAATGGATTTCCATTTCTTTTACGTGTAAATTTGATGGTATGTAAACATGAATTGCTTAGACAGAGCATATAACTTAACAGCTGAGATCCTTGCTGTCCTCTTTCTTTCTCCCAGCGCTCCAAGTCTTCATACGCATGGTTAGTATATTTCGTTTGTTATGATTCATGGAGTTAACTTCGTTTTGTTCGGTCTATAGCATTTAGGTGGTTGATTTTTAGAATTCAAAGCACAAGAAAAGGGAAATTTCAATACCTCGGCCTTTTGGTTGGTTTATTAGGATGAAAAGCTCTTATGGCAATTGTCACGTTATGCACCTTTTAAAGCCCACAATAAGATGTTTGACTCAAAAGATTCTTATAGAATTCTCCTTAAAATTTTGGATGAGGAAAAGAAGACTCCATAAACTTCTAGATGTGATGAAGACTTATAGAAGCCCTGGAAGCTTTTAGAATTTGGTGGAACCTTATGGAAGATTCTGGAAGCTTTTCGAACATGGGAGAATCTTATGGGAGCTTGTGAAAGTTTATGGAACATGGTAGAAACTTACGGAACATTATGGAAGAAGATAAAATGTTGTAAATAACGTAAGATGTATGTAGAATATTGAATGTAAGATGTAGGATGTTTACAAATGAAGTCTTTGAGGCTATTTATAGCCTTCCATCTTCTAAATAGATGGTTATAATCTATTTGATCTAATGACTTACATTGAATATTCTACATTCAATATTCAAGAAGAAGCTTTCTTATAAGCACCGTCTAAGCTTTCCTATAAGCACTATCTAAGCTTCCCTTTAGCCTCGAGTTATTTTCTAATTGTGCTAGTCTTATGCCTAGCATTTTCTAGTAAGGTTAACTTGGTGTAGTAGAATAACACTCAAGCATTGCACGGTACATTGGTAAGAAGTCCAAGTTCGTGACAGTTGATATCAGAACCAGGTTGAAGATGTTGGGAGCACAAAGTGAGATCACCAACGTCGAAGGTTCAAAGCAATCAAGGAGAAGGAGAAGGTGGAGTTCGAGGAAGTTGAAGGGCAATAAAAGTTTGAGGAAATAGACCAACACCTCGAGGGACTCGAGAATGGGAATGAAGAAATCCGTGAGGAGATGCAAAGTTCCTTGAACGTTGCCACGTCAAAATGTCATAATCGTGTGAAGGTTTTGGAAGAGTCTCTCTAACTCGAGATTGCACTTCTTAAGGAGGAGCTTGTAAAACTTGTGGCGGAGCTCAAAGAAACAAAGGAGGAGTTCGTTCTTTGTAAAAAGGTCATTGCTCAAGGGGAAGCAATGCTGTGCATACGGTGGTCTACACTCCTTCAAGGGTAGACATTCCTAAACCAAAGACGTTCCGTGGGTCGAGAAATGCAAAAGAGATGGATAATTTCATATGGAGCTTGGAGTAATATTTCAAGTTTCTTGGCATAGAGGAGGATGCCAAGAAAATTAGTAATGCTTCTCTTTACCTTGAAGATGCCGCCTTGGTATGGTGTAGGAGGCGACATTGTGACATTGAAAGGGGCATTTCCAACATCAAAACATGGAGTGAGTTCAAGACGGAACTCAATCACCAATTCTATCTTTAGAATGTTGAAGAAGAAGCAAGAGCTAAGATAAGGTGTCTCTAACAAAAAGGAAGCATTCGAGAGTACGTGAAGCAGTTTTCCAAGGTACTTCTTGAAATTCTTAACTACCTAGATAAAGAAGCTTTCTTTGCATTTAAGGATGACTTGCAAAATTGGGCAATGATGGAGATTCAAAGACATGATGCCTAAGATCTTGCTACTGCCATTTCCATTGTCGAGTCTTTGATGGAGTTCAAGAGGATTGATTGAGTCCAAGTTTATTGTATAAATTTGCGACACTTTCATAGCTTTTAATATACTTTTTGACTCTTAATTCTTGATTTTGTGCTTAAATTAGTCCTCAAGTGTGTGCTTATATTTTATGCAATTTGATATTAAAAATTGTTACTAATTGATATTAATTGCGTTATAAATTTTTCTAAGGACAATTGATACTGCAAATTGCTATTTTTGATTATAGGAGCCTAAGGAGTCAACATGAGGACGTGAGCTCCAGAACGTCCGCCATGGCGCACCACGAAGAAAGCTCGCCGTGGCGTAAGCTAATTATCCGGCCGCGGCGCACCATGAAGGAAAATTTCTCCGCGGCGTAAATTAATTATTTCTCCGCGGCGAGTGATCCAGAAAGTGCACACCGCGGTGCAACTCTCTCGTCGTTGAGGCGAACAGTCGGGTATCTGGACTAAAATTGAAAAATTCTCTCACTGTTCCAACCTGACCCGCGATCCATCATTTAAAAATCATGCCAAATTAGGTTATACGGAGATTATTATTCGGCAGCAAGTGGAGAGACACCCCCTCGGCCGGCATCAGACGATCATTCCCTCTCACCCTCGACCATCATCCAATCACCTCCGACTACCTCCATTGCCAACCTCACCGTCTATCGCTACTGCTACCATGGGTAACATCAGAGCTTTTGCTGTTGTGAGGATTTCCGAAGTCATGGACGACTGAATCACCATTCCCTCTTGAAGACGTAGCAATGGCTTGAGTTCACCGGGCTTCAAAAGGGAGTTATTCTACATTGTCAAGTTTAACTGCATAGTTGTAAATTTCTGAGTTAGGGTTTACGGCCGTGTAGTTAAATTAGCTTGGTTAGAGTTTAATCAAGTGTTGAACAATGTTTTGTGTTATGGATTTGCTTATATGTAGAACTTTGATGCTTAATATATGAAGTTTCATATATGTCTTTTTGGT
>JANIPN010000002.1:52515501-52527092 GCA_027478595.1 Erythroxylum anguifugum
ACTTAGGCTTCTTTTCTTTTTTACTTTTCTGGATCTCACTGTGGACGCAGCCAACCACATTACTAAAATAAATTGAATCGGGCATATTTGTCATCGTAATATTTGTCTATGAAGGGAACTCTATTCCAACACAAGAAAGATTTCATTAACAAGAATGATTTTCAAATTAACTCAAAAATAAAATCCAAAACATGACATCTGCAAACGCGCAAAGGATAATGGATCAAATCCAAGAAATTGAGAATCAACTGAGAGGAAATAAAGTTGAAACCATCACAAAACAACACGTTTAAAAGAATGAAATCATATCTAAAAGTGCAACAAAAATCCAAGAAGAAACTAGCAGAGATTTTGGAATGAGAAAACAAGATTGAAATGGAAAAAAAAAGCTTTTAAGTGCAAGTTAAGACTTGATTGGGTACAAGATTACAATTAAGAGTGATAGCTTTATGAACTCTTTCTTGGTCAAAAGACAAAATCAAAATAAAATATAATAGATAATTTAGGTTTCAAAACGGGTTATTTTGTGAAATCAAACTCGAACTGATCTAAAATTTAAATAAAAATGCTCAAATTTAATTTAAAATCCAATCAATTCAAGTAAAATCCATTAATTACAGGTTGATCCATTTTTGTTATCCTTGTGTTAGCTCGACTCAGTTGTAGTTGCTTCCTGAAGTAAGTACTCGGTCTATGAAGCTTAATAATGCAGATTTCTTTCACTTTGTAAACAGACCGAGGTTATTACGATGACAAATATGCCCGATTCGAGAAGGAATTGCCACCACTTAGGCTTCTTTTCTTTTTTACTTTTCTGGATCTCACTGTGGACGCAGCCAACCACATTACTAAAATAAATTGAAATTCTTGTTAATTGATACTTTATTTCGGGTGTATCAAAATGGAAAACAAAAAGTCGAAGGACTATAGTGTGAAGGAATTCCCCGTACAAGCTAAAAAATAATCATTACTAATCATAAAGATTTCACTATAAAAATTTGATTTCTTATATGTGGACTATAGGTATATCGGTTTCCATTATTATTATTTTTTTGTCCTAAACCAGGGTATCCACCGGCAAACCCAGTGACTAATCCCTTCGTTAGTTTGTAGGCACCTCACAGGATAGGACAGTCGGTTTCCATTATTAGTGAACTTAATTAGCATTTTGCATTGTAAGATACAACTCATATACGTTTGGTAAAGTTGGAATCCGAAACCATTTTGATGTTGAATTCTATAGGCACTATAAATCCGTCAAGACAAATTCCAACGAATCAGATCCACGTTTTTCCTTCTAAAATTTTCATAAACCACTCCATTTTTTTACTCTCATCCTTATGTATATAAGGCATCACAATACATATCATAACCAACGCTCTGAAGCTTTTGCCTGAAAACTTCAAGCATGATTAATCCAAGATTAGACAGTTTTAGGGCAGCAGAATAATTCTAAAACTTTTTTGTAATTTTTTGTTTTTCAAAAATCAAAATCTTTTTAATTATATAAAATGATATAAAATGATTAACACGTAATTATAATAAAAAATGAATCGAATTTATATCTTATTTCGAAGCTTCATCCTTATCTTATCGTATCCCTCAAACTGTTTTCGAAACCGATCCATCTCAATCAATGTAACCGCACAATTGTCCGGCCTTTAACGATATCCACAGAATGGGTTGAGAGAACTCTGTAACTCTTACAAAGAGAGTTAAGCAAGAAGTACAAGTTCTACAGAACTTAAGCCTATTTATAATAAGTTTTGGATGTTTTAGTAATTTAAATGAAAATAAATTCTAATTTTAATTAAAATTTAATTATAATTATAAATAATTAAAATTAAATACCAATTATTCCAAAAAAGATCTTATATCTTATAATAATCCTTATTTATTAAATATCTCATTTTGAATCATAAAGTTTATGAAATTTTACATTTAAGTCCAACTTGATTATATAACTTTGCCTTCTACAACTCATTCTTTACGTGAGACCCATTAGGTTTCCAAATATGTTTATAATGATTATAAATTCTAATCCTAATTTATAAATAGAATTAGATAAATTAAAGCTTATTTTAATTACTGTTTAATTTTTCAATTAAACAATTTATAATCATAGATCAAGATTAGCGTATAGCAACGTGTCATGACTATTCAAATATTTAGGAATGTCAAAGTAGTTTTGACTAACCTTTCCATACATGATTTTTTCATATAATTCAATAATTTCACCATACAATGTTCTAATCAGACATAGAGCATGAAATTAATGTATATTCTATTTTAAGTCTAATATATTAGTTTTATGTCATTAGCTATTTATTCAAATAATGACATTTGTGAATTATTTACAAAGCGTCATTCCACCTTGGCCAAGATTTCTCGAATCAATACCAATCGAGAACAATGAAACATTCTCCTTAATTACTTTAGGGTAATGAATCTTATCTTGATCATACAACTACTTCTGTATAGTTTATGTTACATCTAATAACTATCAATTGATTGACTCATGATTAAACATGTTATAAATAGCATTAAAATATAACAATTCCTATACAAGATAACTTTGGAGACCTCTTACAATGAGAATTTTATAAATATACAAGTAATGTTCCAAATAGATTTTTCATATCGAGTTTGTTTAGTGAATTTGTTCTCTAACAAGCACCCACATGTTTGTTTAAGTATCTCTATGCTTTAGTCTATGAGATTGACTACTTCCTTCATAAGGAAAAACATAACGTGTACTAGTTTTTTTTTTGTATTATATTAACGTCTAATCTTAATAGAATAATGACTAAGAACAATCTATAGATAATACATAAATACAATATGATTCTAATAATTATAATCTTATTATAATTTTCATTTGCAATGTATAATTATCACATGAACTTTATCATATACATCTAAATATATACAAGATAAATAATGCCTTTAATTTATATTGTCACTAAGCTACATTCAAAACGATTGACTATAGAATATAAACTAACAGACAAAACTCCAAACTCTTAGGATTCAATGGATAAAAAAGCATAATACGATTTTACTAGAGTTCAACTTTTACTAAAATCTATAATAATTTTCCAATGTGTCAGTAATAAAAATGTAGTACGAATATATCCTTTTGGAATCATAGACGTGTGGCAACCTTCTTATCATTAGCTTAATTCGATGTTTGAACTTCAATACTTCCTCTTTATTTTTTGGTTACAAAATGCTACGATGAATTCAGTTATGCAGATGATATTGGAACCAATTGCCACATGCATGGATTGCAACAAGACATTAATTGTCCAGCGCAAATGTGGTCCTTAAATAGGCTCTTGTTGACTTTCAAGACAGTTATGGCGGTCTTAGCTGCGCCAATACCAAACCAACCACAGAACAGAAGGAAGCTGTTGCTTCAAAGGGTGTCCCTTTCTGTTTCTAGTTTTACGGAAATGAAAAACTAGAGAGTCGCCAAGTGTATCCATTGAATTAATGACTGATGAAATTCGGATTCAGAAAAAAGAGTGATGGTGTGATAGAGATAGTGAAGTGCACCTGCATGGTCAAATACAAACTCTTCGGAAAGCGACCCGACTCTTTTCGGTAGACATTTCCTTGTCAGAATCTTCTTAGCCCTTGCCATTTTATTATTCGGTCATGAAATGCCCCTTCACCGCTAATTAGAGGGGCCACCTCTGAATAAACCCTTGAAAAGATATGGATGTCTTAATGCAATAACTTTTTATATCTCCTCAAAACTTAGGTTCAGCAAAAACTGTTTTAATATTACTTTAGTAAGAGGATTAAATCCAGTCCAAGATTTTAAATATAGGATTGCGGCTAATAAGAGATTTTCACAGTAACTATGACAAGATCGAACAACCAATCCTCTAATTTCTGACAGCCGCAACTCAGTCGCTACTTAAAACTCTGCTCTGTCACTTATTCCTAAAATTTTAATAATATATAGGATTAAGTCGACACGTTTCTTTATTCTGGCAGCACTGGTATATAACGCTTGAGGTTGACATGCCTGTGAAACAATTGAAGTGGAAGAAAGTTATAATTTAAATTCCAAGCATTTGATTAGGCAAAATGAAGAGATAGAACCAAGCGCAAATTTTTCTCGATTGCAGGGACTTTCCCACTTTCAGATTTGCAGGATGGCTGCAATCCCAACGTTTGGCGAATGTTGCCAGGAAGTTATATTTTCTGTCTTTCAGAGGTGGCTGCAACACCAACGTTTGGCGAATGTTGCCAGGAAGTTATATAACCGAAAAATTAATTGTAAGCCATGGTTGTCGGAATAGGTGGGGCCAACTTTTGGTTATTATCATTACCGTCAAAAATAAATGTTTTTGATTCATGGTATTGATGTGATGATGATATTTTTTGAAAATAATGGAGAAAAGTGTTAGCAGTTGATTAGAAAGTAGTTGCCTGCCTATAATAATAAAAGGAAAGTAACAGATAGAGATTTTGAAGTTTAGTAATAAACTTGCATAAGGGTACTAGCATTGCAGTTACATGTAAACTAAACAACACAATGAGAAAAAGGAAAACTTTTTTGTTTCCCATCTATGGCAGAGTCGAGTTGAGTCAACTTCTTCACCCCTATATGGAACTTTGACAAAACCCTAGATTTTGCTAAAACAGGGAATTTGACCGCATTATTTTAACTGCTTGTATTATTCTCAAATAGCCCAAGCCTGTAATCAGCCAATCTTGATTTGTAGGCAGAGATTTTGTATTCACACCATGTGAATTCCTTGTATAGGCTGCCTTCTCCTTCTGCCAGTAGAGAGGGTAAAGGTGCTATCTTTTCACTCAAAGGTGGACCGCCAAAGTAAATCATGGAAATTCTCGATTTCATTTTGTCAGCCATAACTCTATGCTTCACACTCCTAAACCTTCCATTAGTCATTACCTGCATAATCACACATGCCAATCAATTTTGGGAAAATAAAATAAGTGCACAAGGTATTACTTCCTTTTTTTCTTGCCCAGTTCCCCAGGTATATTTCATAAGAAACTTAGGTGGGTCCAGTAGAAGACCATCAATGGGAATTTAGAAGAAAGATTCGTTTCCACTAATTGTAAGGTACTAGACTGGACTGGTTCAGAGAGACAGAGAGGCTGTGACAAAAAAGAAAAGAAAACCCAATAGTATTACATATAAAATAACCTGGTTACAAAAACAAAAAGACACGTTCTTGTTAGACTAACAGTAAAGGAAGTTTACCTGTAAAGCATCTCCAACATTGATGAAAAAAGAGGTCTGATCAGGTGGGACTGAAACCCAAGTCCCATCTCTGGTACAGATTTGCAGGCCAGTTGTGTTGTTGGATCTTAGGACAGAAATTATCTGAGGGTCAGTGTGCTCCCCAAACCCAACCAAATTTCTACCACTCAATGCTTGCAGTTCTGGGCATGGTGGATAGTAGTTCAGCCTGAAACACGAGTCACTCTTCTCATCTCTTAACAGCTTACTCAACACATTCCTAGGCTCTATCCCCAAGCCATCAGCCATCAATTCCACTACTTGGAAAGCCATTCTCTTTACTGCCAATACGTAATCTTCCACAGCAGAGCTACATAAATTCCAATAAAACAAACTCAATTACGGCAGAACTTATTGCATTGAAATCTTTTAATTAACGTGTCGACTAATAGCTCATTGACCCTTGAAGAGAGAGTCATTAAGTTTAGTATCGTCGTAAATACTAACCGGAATTTTTGTGGACTTCCCCGAAAAACGGCGAGGCTTTTCTGGGAGATGACTTGGGGGTTGGTGTTGAGTAGGAGATATTCAACCCAACCAATGTCACCATTAGGGCCAATTCTCTTGTCTCCGTAGCCAAAAGGATCAGCAGGGCCAGCCTTGTCCTTGTCGGACTGAGGGAGGTTAAAAAAATTTAAAGCTTGAGTTTCCAAGTTGATCATGGACTCCAATGAGACTCCATGATTGACCAACTTAAAGAGCCCAATCTCCTCACATGCCTTGACCATGAGGGTCTTTGCGTCGGGGTCTGCGAGGTCTATGACGGGAATCTCGGTGGACAAGTTGGTGGGCTTGTATGTTTTGATCAAAGAAAACTGGTCTAAAGCTGGCTGGGAAAGAACAACCATGATTTTTGGTATTGAGTTGCAGAGGAAGAGAGAAATGAGAATGACAGTGAGGGTGAGGGTGAGTGTGAGTGTGAGTTGATTAGATAGTAGGAGCAGAGGGTGGTGCGATGGGAGGATATAAATTGGCAATTCCAAGTGGGAGGGAGAGAGAGCTAAATGCTGCACCAGAGACTGACTGATAAAGAGGACAGAGGCGTACACAACAATGGCAGGGTCCATTTGGGCCTGTATGCCTCAATTTCCTTTTCTTTTTTTCTCGTCTCCAGTAATATGTGAACATTTCCTATTACTTCAATAATTAAATAAAGGTTCGACGGTAAACTTTGTGAATTGATCAGATAAGTTCTCCATCCCTTCTCAAAATGAGCAATTCCGGAAGTGGCCAAAAGGTAAGGAACACAAATAATGAAATTAACACAGAAACAGCGAAAGTATACATTCACATTATATTTATATATATATATATGGGTCTTATCTCTATCTTGACCTGAACTCCTTACATCTCACATGGAAAGTATATACATGTAATTTACACTTAATATCTTTTTTTGAGGAGTAATTTACCCTTTATATCACTAGCAAAATGCTTTGTAACATGATAAAGCATATGCCAAAGTGAATGTGATTGGCGAGTCGTTGTTTTATCCCAACATCCAAGAGCTCTTCCTCTTGCCCACTTAATCTTTAAAACTAGACGTATGTTTTAGCTATACCTTTCCCATTTGACACGGATGTCGTGAACTAGACTCGTATGCACTAGTATCCTGATCGGTTGGATGCTGTATATCTTATAGAATATACTCTAGATAATAAAGAATGCTACTCAACGTACAAAGAAATAGACTAAGGTAGTAGAAAGGAAAATATAAAGAAATATACTAAGCTCGTGCCATATAACGTTAATTCCATTTGATATCTTAATTCAATGCTTAATTTAAAAGTATTATACCAAGGATGAAAGCCTAATTATACCAAGTCATGCGTGGGTACCTTTTAGGCAAATAAGTTTATTATATTAAGAATATCCTTGATTGCTCAAGGTAGCTGGATGCATTGACAATCCAAATGATACAACTTAAGTTTGGATCATATAATTCTCTTTGTGGGGAGAGTTTTTAAGTTATTCAAAATGATGAACATCATAGACCAAAGCTGTGATGATACTTCCTAATAAAAAATAATATAAATTGAACATTAGATAATTATAAGTGACATCTTCTAAAAGGCGTATATATCTATTTAGTATTTATTGCCGTCCAACGGATATCATTGACTAACTGGAAAAGAATGGGCAAAGACAAGAAAATTATGCAATTACAAAGCCGCACGGCTTTCTTAAAAGAATGTGGATCCCATCCCACTTATCTTTTTCACAAAATCTTCCCTTATTTTTTTAAAATGATTTAGACGTTTTTAGCATTTTGGAAACAATTTCTTTATTAATTAAGAGAAAAGTTGCATACATACTACTGAACTTTCTCAAATCTCGCGTATTAGTAAGATTCATATTAAGTGTTGTTGTTGACGACGATAACGATAAAGAGTAAGATGATACATTCTTTATCATCGGTAATTAATTTACAATTCATGTCTCAAGTGCCTCAACTTACAATCCTTTCCGTTCGTTCCATGATGGCAGAGGGACAGTTCTGTTATTATCGTTCACTTCGTTACCAAGCTGCATATTGCTTCAATTTGTTAACCTATTGTTTGTATATATTATTATTATTGTTATTTTCTTCACTCCTATACAACTGAGACTTCTCTTTTAATTAATAAAATATTGTTGTATTTACTTAAACTGAATCCTTTCACATCAACAAGTGTCATAGACCCAAGTAAGAAAATGGAAAATTAATATAAATTCAATAAAACTTTGAAGCGAAACCTCCCCTAAATTGTTCGTCCCAATTCTTGGGAACTACTAATTGTTTGAATATCGTCGAAAAAAAAAGCACAATAATGTTCTTGGAATATTCTCCCGCTTTTCCTTATAAGATATAGTCTGAGCTCATGAACTTAAAGTCACAAGCTTGTTGTGCGGAATTAACTAAGCACAATAGATAGAATGCACTATATTCTTCTAATTCTACATGTGTCCTCTACGAGACAGAGGAAGAATCAAGGCACCGCGTATTTTTCCTATGCCCTTTCTCCCAATTTATATGGGAGAAGAGTTGAGAGTTGTGTCTTTTTTCTAATGTAGGTATCACTTTCATGAAAGCTCTTGATTAGTTTCTGAAGCTGAACCATGTTCCTAACTACAACAAGCTGATATATATCATCTCCTTCACCTCCGCCGTCAAGAAGATTTGGAGATAGAGAAACATCTGGCATTTTTCAGAATATTTTACAATGAAAATAACGCTTTTGGAAAAGTTTGCTCCAAAATACATGAAATGGGATTTTTATAACGGCCTTAAATGTTATTTCCTGGTAAATTAGATGTAATCCCATAAAAATAAATTAGTACTGATGTTTCTAGGAGAAACTTGTCCATATCTTTGACAATCCGGTTTGCTTTTGGAAGACTAGGAATGATAGCGCCTAGCTATAGTTTCTAAGAACATGAAAGTACACAAATCATCATTATTACTTACGGACATATGTCCAAAGATCCTAGTAATTTTCACCATTTAAAGGCATCAAATCAGAAGTGCATAATGTAAGGAGATAAAAAAGGTACTCTTTGGCATGTGATTACATTATTTGATATTTGATTTTATTAGTTGATAGTTCATAGTTCATTAAATAATATCAATTATTGGTTAAAGATATTTAGTAAAATTAATTATTTAATATTAACTGTTTATGTATAAAATGACTTATAATATCATGACTTTAAAAAAATTATAAATATATGAGAATTATATCTTAGTATTTCTTTGAATATTTTCGTAATATTTTAAATTTTAGATATTTAATTTTAAAAAAATAAGTTTATAAATCTAATAAAAGAAATAGAACATATAATAATAATAATAATTAAAAATTGATCAATTTTAGTAAATTAATCAATTTTTAAAATTTAAATTTCTTATCTTATCTCCAATCTTTAAGATATAATTTAATTTATCAAATTAAAAAGTATTCAGAGTTAGATAAGTCTTAAAAAATTAATATCTTTTGATTTATAATTATATTCTATAACAAATTCTTATATTGTGTTTTGTATCATAAAAGTTAATATATTATATTATCGTATTAGTTGAAGCTTTATTGTCGATATTTATTTTAAATCATATTTTATCATATAAGTTGATGTTGAAAATTAGTTAAATATTAGTTTTTAAGAAATTATATGTTACTAAAAATAATTTATTCTAATAAAGAACAAATATTTTCATTGATAAATAATTCAAAAGTAATATATCTTTGCTAAAAAATTTAATTTTGAGAAATTAAAATAAATTATTCCACATATGTAATATATTGTATAATTTATTTGTATTTCACAAGCATTCCCTGTAAAAAAAACTTTATCATAAATATACAAGATGTTTAATATTACATTAATATGGCACGCAGGCTAATGTAATAATAATAAAATTAATCAATTTTTATTTAATTTAATTTTTATAATTTATAAATTAATTAAATAATTTTAATAAATTACTCATTTTTAAACTTTAAATTTTTATCTTAAAAATTTCATTAAAAATTAAAATAATAAAAAACAAAAAAATCAATGTCACACGTGTGACAGAAGTGTCGCAATGTGACTTAAATATAAAACCAAAAATTTGGTTTATTTTTTATCACTTTAATTTTAATTTTTAAATAAAATGAATAGTAACATAATTAAATTTTAATTTTAATTTATTTTTATTAAATTAATAGTAGCATAATTAAAATTAAAAAATAAAAAAGACTCGCAGGTATCACACCTGTGACTTGTGTCATTGCCCAGTAACATTTATATCACAACCGTCACAATTTCTGTTATGGGGATGATAGCCATGTTTTAAGAGCAAAATAGAATTGCACCAAAAAAAAGAAGAGCAAAATAGAAGATATTATGCTTCTTCTTTTTTTCAGTTAAGTCGGTTAAATTTGCCAACTCAATAAGTCATTTACTAGTCATTTTTATCTATCTGTATGAAACAGTAGTCTATCAGTTAAAAATTTTGAAATTTACTAACAAGGCCAAAGTCGTCTTTTGGGTCTCAAAAAGTTTCAGTTACAAAATTATCATACTTTTATAAGCCCAACTACGACATTTGATTAGGCAAGAAATGCAAATTCCTTGGAGCCTTTTGGGCTTTGAGTACCTTAACTTAGATTTCATCGTTGGATAAGTATTTCGAGATGAATGCACCAGTTATCGTCTTCGGAACTGCTTATGATCGGTTTGTAATTATTTGTAAATATTAAGAAGAACCAACATATTTACCTTGCAAGTGATGCAACTTGAAAAGAAGGGTTTACACTCACCGTACGTGGAAATGAAAAATATTTTATTGCAAACTTAATGCTGCCAGGACACAAGTAAACAACTCAAGTTATAACCCATTTATACTGAATATTGTAACGAAGTAATAATAGATAGTCTAGTAGACGAGTTTAGAAGTCTTCGTTCAACTTTTAGTATATCTTTTATGGTTAATTAAAAAAATTTTAAAATTTACTTAATTTTATAATTATAGTTTGAACTTAAAAAGTAACAATTAAATATTCAAAACTTTCAATTTTTTCAATTCTAACCCAACGTTAATATCTCCGTTTTCATTTCTAACTTGGATTGTCACATAAGACAGATATTATTAACACTTATACACGTCTTACTTAATTAAATTAACTAATTAAGTTTCATTAAATTGTTTGACTAAAGTATGTGTTGGAATTGAAAAACTTTAATGAAACATGTTGCCTGAATCACTAGAATTGAAAACCCTAAATCAATTCGTTTTTGCATAAAAAGAGGACCTAGGGTGATAAATTGATATTTCATTCAGATTGTTAGAAACTATGTCGTTGTTTGTCTTGCACTAACGTAAGAGAGTATCATTGTCGTTTTGCACTAGCGTGATAGAGTGATGTCATGAATTGCTTTGTATGATATATTCTTCCCAGACCAACACAACAACTGTGTTTGTTGCAATAAGCATTTCACATCTTTTCTTCGATTTCAAAATGACAAAGTTTGATTTAAGGTTTTTCAATTCCAAAGCTACATAGTTTAGTTAAACAATGCAATGAAACTTGATTAGTTAGTTTAATGATGTATAATTGGAAAATTGAAAGTTTTAACATTTAATTGCTACTTTTTAAAGTTCGGGCTATAACCTATAATTGTAAAATTGAATAAAGTTGAAGATTTTTTTAATTAACACTATCTTTTAACACTTTTTGTAACACCCAAATACCCCCTGGGAGGATATATGGATGCCACCCAAGACAGAACAAACAATCACACTGATATTTATTTTTAATTAGTAACTCAAACCCACACACATTAT
>JANIPN010000002.1:53072256-53085950 GCA_027478595.1 Erythroxylum anguifugum
CATAATACATATACGAAAATACTCATTAAATTTCATTTCATATCTCTAAATTGCCACTTAAGGATCGGGGTCCAACAAGTGATGTTCGAGAACATACCCGCGAGGGTGACATGCTAGAACAGTCAAACAATCGAACTTGTTACAATTTTTTTTAAACATCACACGCATATGTGGAAAATCAATAATCAATTCGGGCCCACTCTTTTCTTCATAAACGTTTTCAATCGCAGCATTACAATCATTTAACAACTCATCAGAATTCCACTAGTCACTTTGGCCCATTACAGATACAAACGCTTATAAATATAATGTTATTACACTACGAAATCATTTACAAACATTTCCGATGAGTTGGAGTTATTACAAAATATAAATGTTCAAATACACATGTTACAATATTTACGGAAGACTCAATTCGATATAAAAATAAAGAAAATACAAATGCAGTTGAGAACTGATCCTGACTTCTACCTCTTACTTGAATGTGGTGACTAAACTCCAATTTATTTAACTAGAGATCTTCTCTAAGCCTGAAAATATTGCAAATTTTGGGTGAGTTTTGCAAACTCAGTGAGTGACCAACCTCAATGGCTCACTCGATCACATAACACATATAGTTCATTTAATCACATAATTCATATCCTTTCATTGATAATCATTTATTATCGCATATCACTTGATCATTCATTTCACATTACACATTCAACACACATCATATTCAGAAATCAATCAACTATTTAAATCATACCTATCATATGCATATGCATTGCTCATAAGACTCACTTTCAATTATTATTGTTGTTGTGACTGAGTGCTTTTTTTATTAGCCTATATCCCTCATGGATACCGTGCTGTAGCAGATAATATCTCATATCCCTTAGTGGATATCAGGTACATTTACAACTGAGCCATAGGCTTTTATCACAGTCTGAACTTTAAGCTCTTTATACTGGCAACTCTGGTCACAACTGCCTTTATCTTTCATGAATTCATGTAATGGATGCTTCACATTCTCATATTCTCGATCAATCATGTTATTTCACATTCACATTTAGAATACATTTATCATCAGACCTTGGTCCGGCATTCAACAAAATTATTAAGTACACTTATTTCAGTCAAATTCACACACAAGGAGCACTTCCAATTTGATATGAATGCATTAAACGCCTCGGATATTCAATTTCCAGAATCAGTACAATCACATTCACATCAATCATATCAGTAGCAATACAATGCAGAAATTTAAAACATAAAAAACAATAAAATGAGACCATTTAGGTCGACTCACAATACGCTCCAGATTAAAATTATCTTCTATGATCCAGAAACTTCTGAATGCGGACCTTCTATCCTGTGACATCATTATGCAATACACACATTGCACATACATTAATAATTGCACAATCTTATGAATTCTCAATCACATACGTATGTATATGTGTTGTGTATAATACATGCTCAATGACAATCCCAGGTATATTTTCATTATTCTCATCATATGATCATTCAAATATTGAAACTCAAATAAGTCCAATTTGAACTTAGATTACACGTCAACAAAATAACTTGAATCTAAATCATAACTTAATTGCTCATTCCAGCTTTTTTTTCAAAAATAGACTTTGGGTCAACTTTTCATGATCATTATGATAAGAAAATGGAGTACTTTGGCAACACTTTCTTATAGAAAATTGTTCTCCTATGTCTTAAGATTCTAATGAAACCAAGATCATACAATTTGATTCAATATTCCAAAAGTTATACTCAAAAATGAAAACCTTAAAGATGAGCATGAGCCATCCTTGGTTGTTGGTTTGATCGACGAAGGCTCAAATTAGAGGGAAGAGACTCGTGAGTTACAGCGAAGCAGAATTCTAATGATTCTTTAAAGTCAAGTAACGATACCACCATTGTGACCGTCGATAGCTCAACAAATGTTCGGATACCCTGCAATAATTCATATTTCACAGGGTAAAGAAAGGAACAAGAGTAGGTCAACAATAATAGCCTCTCGTTGGTCCTACAAGTGAAAGAGTTTGAGTTATTTGTGGTAGAGAACGAGACATGACATTAAAAGACAAAAGAATTGGCGAGATAAATTTGAATCTTACCTTCCATAGATAAGAGAATAGAGATGGTGGGTCGATCACAAAATCCTTGTAAAGCCTGCACGGGTAGTACTCTGTCACAATTCTCAATGTTAGTAGGAGAAGATTAATTCACAAAAGCTGAAGCAGACCTGAAGAAGCCTGAGAAGGTAAGATGAACAAATTATAAGAAAACAAATGTCAACGCTACACCTATGCCCAGTTACAGACGAAACATATTTTATGAACATAAACATTTGAAAAGATTAAGATAGAGGTCAAGAATGGGCTATATATGAATGCAATATACTACTGATGTGAATACAACTTTAGAAGAAATAAAAAGATGATTTTATATCACCATTATCCAATTGAGCATATTAAAAACGTTGAATTTTCAATGCAAACTATTGTTCTAACAATTCATCGGGTAGAACATTTATGTGTAAATCCAGCAAGAAGGTCACTTTTATAATATCCAAAGGTTAAAATTGGCACAGTATGAAATTTCGTAAAAGAAATATTATAAAAACACAAAAATCCAGCAATAAATAAGTCCATTAACTCCTTCACGCGCAATAATGGAATAATGAAGACGTGACATCAAGAGGGGGTTCAAACATTGCATGGGAATGGAGGTAGGATCTAAAAATTGATGAAGTCACTGACAGTTTTTGTGAATGGAACTTGCGATAGTCTTGTTTAACACGAAAAATCTGTAACCAATGGGAATAAAGGAATAGTAAAGCTTTTGAAGAAGTATATTATACATAATAAATGCAAAGTACTATTTCTTTTTTTCCTTCAATTAGAAAAATGCAGAGAGTGATATAAGAGGGAAATGGTGGATTGGAAAGTAACCAAAACAAGTTTTGATTCTTCTTCGTGATCAGCTACATAGGCGACTCCTTCTGTGAGCTTAGCAGAAAATTCATTTGCCATAAAGTTTTCAACATTGCAAAAACAAGAATTAGAAAACAAAAAGTAACCAAAAAAAAGGGCTATTGATAGATCATGAGCTAGCATTTGTTCTTTATTTTGAGCTCGTGGCTAATAGAACAAAAAGGAAAATGAATGATTATGAAAATCAGAAGACTGAGAAGTAGCATAAAAAGGGTAAGAAAAAACTTATCTACAAAATCTGGTGGTAGTAATCATATGATAATGGCAGCCTTCTTCACATTTCCAATTTTAGCTTTCAAAAATCGTCCAACACAAGCGTCATTGTAGAATATCCCTTGTGATTAGTAGAACATAAGGTTAATGGCGATAGCTACTCCCTCTAGTACTAATATAATCTTGAAGATAGAAACAATAGAAACATGACAGGCTTTTATCTAAAATTGAACATTTAGACTGCAATTAAAAAACTTGACATCAAGCATTCAAATTGAAAAAGGAAGTATTCATAACTAAAATGGAGAAATGAGGTAGAAATATAGAAAACTTTAATCTTGACCCATGAAAGAAAATTAACAGTGAAAATACACAAGACCCCTAGCTGCTTCAACGAGAGAGGAGTTGGTTTTCTTAGGAGCTCCAGCACAGCTTCATTTTTCGCATTGAGTCTATTGCATGTTTCTTTCTTGCCCATTCTGAAAAAATAAAGTAATATCAAAGGAAAGAAAGAAGGGAAAATAAGTTCGAAATCTTCTTACTTTACGCAAAAATTGAAAACACGGGGAAATAATATAGTTTAGTAGGTAGACTACAGTATTAACTTTTACCAATGTGGTCCATAAATAGAAGGTTGAGATTAAAGGGGCAGGGTTGGTACAGAGGAGATAGCACAGAGGATCACTTCCCATGAGTGGATGGAGACTTTGAATCTAATCATAAGGTGTACTAAATATGGTCAAAGGAATGATATAATTATTAAGATTGCTTTTCAGATAGCCATTTACTCTGTTTGGGGAGAAAGAAATAGGAGTAGGGGCGGATCTATAATGTGGGCAAGTGCCCCTACTTGCCCCCACTGTCTCCAACAAATTTTCTATAAAAATTATTATTTTAAGTTTCTTATAAAAAAAATAAAATTTTACTCTCATTAAAATTTTGCCCCCATTAAAAATAAAATTTTATCTCTATTAAAATTTTACCCCATTTAAAAAATTTTTTAGATCCGTCCCTAAATAGGAGAATATACAAGGTATAGACGAAAGCAAACAGCAACTTGCGGAGCAAATTGCAAACTGGGATAGAGCTGCCATTATAGCCAATGACAAACAAAGCTTAGCTAGCTAAGAACTCAAAGCGAGTTGGTTGTTATAATGCTATCTATTGTAATTAAATTGTGTACTGGTTAGTTAGTTTAATTTGTTTTAGATAATATGATTCATTATAAGGATTTGTGTAATAGCTTTTTTTGGTACACCCAGGGTATCCACCGACGAAATCAGTGATTAATCATTTCGTTGCGGGAACATCTCCAATATGGGAGGGTCACAGCTGGCCGAGGAGCTTGGTGCATTCCCAAGGGTGGGTAATAGCTTTTGCCAGGGTAAGACAATATTATTTTTAATTTTAAAAAAAAACTTAGCTATAATATATTGGAATAAATAATAAGATATTTATTATTAATAATTGTCTTGTCATACTTTTTTACATATAATTCTAAGAGATATACCATTTATAACTCATTATTCCTTTTTAGAAATTAAATAAATTTTATAAATAAATAGAATAGGTATAGCCGTATAGCATGAATCCGTTATGCTATACGTTGAGGTATTTTCCCGTTGAGGTACTTGCCTCCTCTCCTTTAATTATACGTATTTATTACAATTATGAATCCGCAAACGCAGGAATCGGGTACGGGCAGCAAAATTCGCCCGCAGACAGACATGCTTTAAAGTCACCGCCAATCGACGACTTCCTTCGCTTTGAAAAATTTATGAAGAGGAACAGGAAGACGAAGGGAGAATATAAAATTAAATTTTGAAATCTCCTGATTTCTACACCGAACTGAAGGCACCAATTTGAGAAAGCAAAAAATGGCTGAAGATGGGAAGAGTAGGGATTTGATGACAGGCAATTCGCAGGGACAAAACTATTACGGCACGTTTCAAGGCGTTGCCAACTATTATCCACCACCTCCACCGCCGCAGGTGGTTGGTTTCCCGCAGCCGGTTGTCCCACCGGGCGCTACTTCCATTCCCCAATACTATCCCCATGGTTACCAGACCATCGCAACAGGTTCTTACCATTTTACGAAAACGCTCTTTCAATACTTAGTGTGCGTTTTTCGATATGAATGAATTTAAATGATTTATGAAGTTGAAATTCGTTCTCAAATTAGTTGTTCTATTAAGATTAGTAGGATATTGTTTCATTTTCTTTTGCTCCATCTTATTTCGAATTTGGATGATGGACAAATTCTGAGA
Source organism: Erythroxylum anguifugum (assembly GCA_027478595.1). NCBI lineage: Eukaryota > Viridiplantae > Streptophyta > Magnoliopsida > Malpighiales > Erythroxylaceae > Erythroxylum > Erythroxylum anguifugum. The sequence continues at coordinate 53,077,730 of JANIPN010000002.1, forward strand.
TTTCTGTGCGTGTGTGATTGAGGTTTGGGTTTTCTTGTTATTGATATCAAGTGCTTGATATGCTTGCTTAATTAGATTGGAAACTTATGTGTTTAGGATTGTTTATGTTATTCACCAAGGTTATGCGGTTTGTGACACCAGACCACCTCCAAGAGAAGGCAGACTTCCCTTCTGTGGTATAGGCATGGGATGGTTCTTGTAAGTTTGTGATTTTACCTCTTGCATTCCATTCTTTACTTTCTGAGGGTCCATGACATGTTCGGAATTAGATGAACAAGATTAATCAATCAAAAGGAATCGTAATTCTAAATCTAGTAGTACATCAGCTGACAGAAAAACTAATGAAAAAGTGAACACAACAAAAATGGTTCTTGCTGGACTTTATCTTGTGCTGTCATAGTGTTTTCATGCTTGGTATTTATTTTGAGCTAATTTTTTGAGGCAAGGGACAAATGAACATTGTCGCACCTTTTGATATTATGAGTGATCATGTTGGATTTAACAATTGTGATCAAAATGGCAATCACCATAGTAGCACTTTTGGGGTAAATCTGGCATAGGATAGCTTAGTTAGTTATGAAACATGACTTATGTTGTCAAGAGTTACCAATTCACTCTCCCTAACAATGAATGTCTCAGTGCATGAATGAATAAATAATTTCCTTATGTTTGAACTTTGAAGAATCAAGGCCAATTAAGTCCTTAAGTGATAGTGTGGAAAAAGATCTTGGAAGTATCAATTAGAAAAATCTCAAATCACTAAAATCTTCAATCCTTGTTTTTACTTGATAAACTTGGTTGGTTCTCCAATTAGCTATAAAATTTCTATTAAAAAATTGCCTTTCACTTCCTAACCACAATATGCCCCTCTTTTTCTGTTTGTGTGTTTTAAGTTTTAAAATTATCTTGGTAGTGTTTCATATGTTGTTTAGATGGGTGATTCCTTAAGAAGCCTACTCGAGGGCAACTGCTTTATGATGCATTTTACCAAGGCCATTAGTTAAAACCATCTTAATTTGTATGGTAATAATATTACACACGGGAGCAATGTGGGGTCTTATTTCTCCTATGTTCATCAGATATTACCTACTACTCTTAAAAATGAAAGTAGTCTTAACATATCTAAAAACTTCACTTTGAATAAGCTTAACTATAGTTTCAAGAATGATATGGCTCTGTTAGAAATTACCAAGGCAGGCAATAGAAAGTTTTGGTGTACTAAGATAAGGATTAAGGATCTCTCTTAGAGAGGTCATTCTTGTTCTCTTAGGTCTGTTAAACATTTTCCGTTGAGCCTTTCGTTTTATAGTTAAGCTTTAATAGTTTGATTACGTAGTACTTCCCTCCTAATTATTTAGCCTGAACAGTTTCTTATTTAACCTAATTACTTTCTTGTGATGGTTAGTTTGATTTATTCGTGTACTTGTCTTTTTTTTCTTTCTAGTTTGTGTATTTATTTACTTATTGTATCTTTTATTGTTAATCTTTACCATATTCTATATGTAGGGTATTATGTACTACATTTACATTTTTTTTTCGTATGTATTTATATTTTGTATTATCAATATTTTGCATTACCTGTGGGTCTATCGGAAACAACTTCTCTACCAGGTAGGGATAAGGCTGCGTATTACTAGATCTTCCCAGACTCTGCATTTTAGCAGGATTCTCTCCGGATGTTGTTGTTGTATAGTTTCATTTACTTTCCTTTTTAACTTTAACAATTATAATTGAAGGTTTCTCCTTCTTTCTTTTTCAGGTTTTTCTTTGGTTTCTTTTTAGGTGGCATTCCTTGGTATGTTGGGGCCTTCGTTCTTCTTTGTGTACGAGTTGATTACAGAGAGAAACCTGGATATGTTGCCTGCACAATAGCTGTGAGTGATTATATTTTCCAATGCACGAAAAAAGTCATACTATTGTGGTTGTTTAATTTATGATCGCAGGCATCCTTTCAGATAATAGATTTATATTAACTAGCTCTAAGTATATTGTGCTTAATTTTTCTCATAAGCACATGTCTCTCATTCATTTTCTAGATTGTTTTAAGGCAAATTTCTTATGCTTGGAAACGTATGTGGTTTAGCTTTACTTTTGAATTCATATGGCATTACCTTACTCTAGTGGGTCAGTTGTCATGTGAATACTTTGGATACATAATTGCTTGTCTTAAGTTATGCTTGGTTGGACTTAAGATTTTTAATGGAATAGAATGATTTATAATGGAATGCAATGTAAATGGATGTAATATTAGAAAATTGTTGTTTCGGAGGGATGGAAGAGTTCATAATGTAATATAGTGAAATATTATTTGGAAGATGGATGGAATGAAATATAATGTATGTATAATAATAATGAATGACTATTATTTCCCCAAAAAAAAGACTATGCTACCCTTGATTGAATAATGAGATGTATTATTTTGCTACTTATTATTAAGGTTGAGGGTATAATTGATATTATAAAAAATTATTAAGGGTATATTAGGTAGTACATATTTATCATTTTACATTCCATTCTAAACCCCCCAAATCGGAGGTAACTCATTTTACTGTTTAGAATGGAATAAAATGTAATGTGAAACCCTTCCCTTCTATCATATTCCATTTCATTCTATTATAAACTCTCTTTCCAAATGATGGAATAATATTGCATTGCATTCCATTCCATTACTAACTACCCTATCAAACATAGCCTTAGAATCGGGGTCTGTCATAGCATTGTATGACAAATTGGTTAAAATACGCCTAAGGCTTGAATATGCTGGCTTTTCCTTTTCTGTAGTGGATATATCTATACTAATGATGAATATTATTACCAATGAAGCTGCTTTATTTGGTTAGCATTGCCAAAGAAATCAAACCATAGGACTGTGATGCCAGTTTCCTTTTCGGTTAGTTTCCGGTCGTGTGACACTAGTTACATAAAGAATGGAGATTTTGTATCATGCGGTGTTTTGTTTTTATCTAAATTATAAGTTTTTTTCTAGTCATTGATTTACTTGTGCTGACTTTTTTTTTTCTCTTTTTTGTCTATTTGTTCAGTCTATTCTTGCATTGATCGCTGTTACTCTTGGCCTATCGAAGGGAGCTCACAGCTGGTAATCTTGGAGAATTGAATGTACATTGGTATGGTATTTGGAATGTGATAGAAACGTGGGTGGAATTAGTTTGAAGACAAAAGTTGCCTCTGTGGGAAGGACTCTCACGTCAGTCAACTTTTACCAGTGCAATTTGTTGGCCTGGAGCAGTGGTAAAGAAGATGAGTTGATCTAATTGCATTGCTAAAATCTGGTAAACGACCTTGGACTAAAATACTCTTACTGTATCTGTGATCCGAACTTGAGAATGTTCAGGCCATGTCTGGTTTTAAAATGTGTCGTTCTAGTTTAACTCCTTTTTAGTAATTAAGACATTTTATTTTATTATGTTTAAAGTATGTTGTGGCAAAATTTTACAAGTGCATCGCTGCAATCCCAACCTTCAGGTCAAATAGGGGTGTGGTTCAGGTGAACTTTTGTTTTTGTACAGCCTTCCCTTGAATTCTATTTTGCTGAAGTGTAGGCACTATGTAATTCTCGCCTTCAATCAACGGTTTGGTCACGGGGCCCTCATTTCCCTTCTCATCGTTCCTGCACTTTTTTGCATAAACTGATTAAACATTGTCTTTAGTTCTCTCATGTTTATTTGTTCAGTTATGATTTTCTATCAGCAACCTTTCATTCCTTTCTTCAACTTCCAAACTGCTTTTGATGATTTCTTCAATCCTTCTGAGTTCAACTTCTCGCCTCTAGTTTCTTCCCATATCTTAGATGTTTGTTACAAAGAGTGCCTCAGCGCTGCACTTCCTACACGTGTCCTTAGTGGTTATTTCTGTTACAAAAATTGAAACGATGCGTGTTGACAATAATATTATATAACGATTGCAACGACATTATTTTATCTGTTAACCGTTGCTTTGTCTGCGACACGTCACCACCATCCAATTATTTCCTCTAAATTCTATTACAAGGTCTCCCGAGTTTTAGGACGTCAACTTTATGCTCCGGATCATGTGCTTCTTTTTAAGAGTCAATGACAAGGATATTCTGTCCTGTGGACAAAACTGTTTGACGTACGGTCAACGCGACCAAAGATTACTGTAAAGACATGTCTTCGTATCATAAAGGGCTTTTTTTTGGGGGTGATCCTCTGACTCTTTCCTCACGTGAATGGATAGCACAGATAAAAAAGGGACAAAATAGGACCAACAAAAGAGGGACAGAAGATTTGAAGCCCTTTTCTTGGTTCGAGAAAGGACCACGAGTATGTGTTACGTGTGTAGCCACAAATTCCTACATGGGATTAAATCCTTTTATTTTTGGCTCTTGGTTTCGTGATGTTTGGTAATTCCCTTTATAATTCGATGGTTTCTACATATGTACATGGTTTGCTCGAAAAGGACATTGAATTTATATTATAAAGAATTTACACAATTTTGTTATATTGGCTTTGTCAAATCTTACGGGAGAGTCTATAAGACTATAAATTTCACATCAATCTCCTTTTATTACTAATTTGGGATAATTAGATGGTAACATTTTGCTATGCTTCACAGCCTGAGCATCTGTGGCTAACTGTGCTCTAAACCTTTTTTAGTCCCGAGTGAACACTGTAATGTTGGCATTACCGCCCGTGGCCCTAAGACTTGGAAGAGTAGTGTTATCTCTAATACATTACAGGTCTTATTAGAGAGCTCAACCCCAAAAGCTAACTTAAAGAGTGAGAGAGTCTATAAGCTTATAAATATTACATCTATCTTTTTTATTACCAACGTAGAACTATTAAATTGTAATAAACTATTATTTATTTATTATAATTTTAATTTTTCATACTAAATCTTAATAATTTTTTGCTATGACTACATTTATTTTAACGAAATATATGCTATCTCTCTCGATTTTATGCAATAAATATTCAATATATATATTTTGATGATGGAAAAGCTATTTGTTCTTGTTATAAATAGCTACTTGACATTTCACTCATAATATCCCATAATTTTATGTGATTTTTATACTGCTGGGAGAAGAGAGCGTGTGAAAGAAATACAGGTGGACTTGAGTTCAGATCTTTAAATACTTGGTATCGTATACTGGGCTTAGCAGGAACGGAACACAAACTACGAAGAAGTAATGGAAGAGTTCGACGAAACCCAAGATAATCATAACCCCGGCCCGAAATCAAGGGTCAAATCTACTCTAGGGTTTGTTCGACATATATAAACGAAGCAAATCATTTCTTCTCGTCCTAAACTAGGTTTGTACTCCTCGGGTTTTTCTCGCGTCTTCCCTGAGAAGAGAGAACATGGTTTCCTTCAGGGTAAGTGTGGCCTGTTAATTTCGAAGTTTGGCAACTCTTGTGGATTTTGGTTTGGAGATATGTTGTTAATGCTGCTTGGTTTCCAATGGTTTGTTCTTTTCATTTGGGTTGGTGCAGTTTCACCAATACCAGGTTGTCGGAAGGGCGGTGCCGACTGAGAGCGATGAGCATCCTAAGATCTATCGCATGAAGCTTTGGGCAACTAACGAAGTTCGAGCCAAGTCCAAGTTTTGGTCAGTAGTTGTGGGATCAAATGCATCCTTAATTTAATGGTAGATATTGTATTTCATAGTTTTTGTTTGTGACTTTTTGTTAATGTCACTTTTGTTGTTCTGTTTCAGGTACTTTCTGAGGAAGCTGAAGAAAGTTAAGAAGAGCAACGGGCAAGTCCTTTCTATCAATGAGGTATAAATGCCTTTTGAGTTTAGTCTATTTAAGTTGGTTTTTTTTCCTGCGAAACATGTTTGGTCTGGTCTTTTGTCCATTGATTTTGTGAATTCCATCGGTTATATTTTAAGATTCTTTGCTACTCCTCAGTTTCTTATGCTAATTGATGGTACACTTCCTTCTTCACGTCTCGTGTTAAACATCAGTACACTGTGCTGTCTTGCCCACCGACTGCACTCTCTGATTTATGCCTAAATGTTTCCACGTGTCTTTGTTATTAGTTTCTGTTTAACTATTCATGTTTTTATCATGTGGTTTGAAAAAAATGACTATGAATCCCAAACATGAGTTGAAATGCTTCATTATCTGGTTGGTGCACTCTTTAATGTCCGCATGACTTGTTCCCTTGAAGCTAAATTAGTTGCGTTGCTTTTTGTCTATCTCCCTGTTACTTACCCTTAATGTTGCTCTGGGGAACGCTGGAGCAACTACGTTTTTGTTTGTACAATTGTAGTTTTGAAGAATAAATATATTGAATAGGGGATCTGTTCATTTTATCTGAACTTGTTATTAGTTAACCGAGAGTTGTGCTTATGTGAAATGTGTATATTGATGTTTTGCTTGTTTCAATTATTTCATGCAGTTTGTATGGCCTTCAATCACTACTTATGTGAAGTGTATTTGAAAAATTGATGTACTTACTCTGATGGGTGCGTAGAACTTCTATATGAGACATTATAAATTGATTATACAGTTAGCAGATTTCTAATGATTTTTCTGGTTCTGCTTTGTCTATCTTGTCTGAAACATGTGGTGGTTTATGAATGCATTTAAGTAATTACTGTATTGCATATGTTTTTGATGATTTCATGTCTGTTGCCTACAGATTCTTGTTTCCTAAAGATTTTGTAGTTGTGTTCTTTGATCTTTTGACACATTTGCATTTTAACATTTGCAGATTTTTGAAAAGAACCCAACGAAGATCAAGAACTACGGTATCTGGCTGCGTTACCAAAGCCGAACTGGTTACCACAATATGTACAAGGAGTACCGAGACACCACTCTCAATGGTGCTATTGAGCAAATGTACAATGAGATGGCTTCTCGACACAGAGTTAGGTGTCCTTGCATTCAGATAATCAAAACTGCAACAGTCCCTGCTAAGTTATGCAAGAGGGAAAGCACCAAACAATTTCACAACTCCAAGATTAAGTTCCCATTGGTGTTCAGGAAGGTTAGGCCACCAACGAGGAAGCTGAAGACGACATACAAGGCATCAAGGCCTAACATATTTATGTAACTAGTTTCATATGATGATGAGTCACAGTAAGCCTGGAAATTGAGTCTATTTTTGGACTTTGTATAAGAGTTGTTGAAGTCGTTTTTGTTTATTAGATTTTGTTCTTTTTTCCCAGTACCTATTATATCAGACAAATCATATTTGGTTTGACGGGTTCTGTTCCCTGCAATTGTGACATTTGGGGAAGTGCTCTTTGGAAATTTCCAGTTCAAAGTTTGCTATGGACAGTCTGATGCTTAAATCTCATGATTCTCATATCAGTTCCTGAAAGAATATGCTTTACTTTTGAAGCTGTAGACGCGAATGTAGACATTGATTTCAGGGAAGCTTTAATGTGCAAGCAGTGATTCGAATTAGTGGAGTTTAATCTAACTACAATTGGTGGAAGGTCTTAGACTTTCTGGTGGGGTCAATCTCTCAGTCCCAACTCCCAACTAAGAGCCTTTTCATTCCTTTTCTATGTGAGTGTGCAGCAAATGATCACAAAATGGTTTTCCTATTAAAAATTTAAAACGCCCGATGATATAAATGACTTAAATTCCGTGATGAAGAACTGAGTTATTATTTACCCTCAAATGCCAAAGACCCAATTTGATTGGGTGGGCCTTAAATTTTCATTTATTCGTTCCAAGTCTAGCCCAGCTTCATAATTACAATTAGGCATGAAAGTCTAATTCCAGTCCCACAGGCGACTGGACAATTAAATTTTGCACTAATCACTAAGGACGTTTAGTTTGAAGGTTTGAGAATGAAGGAATAGAATAATTGCAAAAAATAGTGTTTATTTTGGAGTTTTCAATTCCAAGGGAATGGATTTATTCCATTAAATTTAGGAATCTACTAAACCCTCGAAATGAGGTAGGTATCAAGTTTTTATTTCAATCTAGTGGTTACTATTTATACCCTTCTCCCACATAAGCAATTTTTATTCTTAATTATATTATTAAACTCATCATCATCATTTTCATTATTATTATTACTACTAATATTATTATTATTATAAATTTTAAACTTATTATTATTATAAATTTTAAACTTATTATTATTATTATTAATTATTGTTATTATTATTATTATTAATTATTGTTATTATTATTATTATTTATTATAAATTTTAAAAAACTTCTTCTTCTTCTTCTTATTATTATTATTATTATTATTATTATTATTATTATTA
>JANIPN010000002.1:53209695-53223632 GCA_027478595.1 Erythroxylum anguifugum
TTATTACGTCACACCGGTTCAACTGGTGGTTGAACCGGTCGAACCGGTGACCAATAAGGCCACCGGTTCGATGATCGGTCTGGTTTTCAGAACATTGTCCGCAACTGATTCCTTTTGTTCTGCTATTCTATTTTTTAAAAAAAAGAACTGATTCCTTTTGTTTGTACTTGATAAAGTCATTGCTAGTTTGTCCGAATCTAAAGATCATGTAATTGATTCTGTTCGTCCGTTGCTTCCTTAGTTACATTCAATAACCTGTTTTTTTCCCCACTTATCGATGTCTTGTTTCAGAAGTTGCCGTTGAATGTTATTTATGAAATATAAACTCTGCCAACTGTAAGTAAATGCTTTTATATTTTTCCGGCTGATTAGTTGTGTCTTAACTCTCAAGAGATATCCTTGTAACGATCACATTTTGTTGATTATGATTAAATTTACTTCGTAGCCAAGGGTTAGGAATATCCAATAGAAAATAGCTCATTCATAGTTCTTTCAACTTAAGTAATGGGCAAGTTTGACCAAGTTAGTTTAAATTTAACAAGAATTAAATCTATTTGATATTACGTAACTTTGTTTCATTCAAAATTCAAGAGAAGTGATGTAAATTGTAAGTTTAAATTAGTAAGACTACGCAATCAATTGATAACTTTAGATTTTGCTCAAAATTTTATATATTTTTCTTGAATATTTGTTATTTTATGAGAATGATGAGCAATCTTTTTATTTAATTTTTTCATAATTAATTATTTCTTTAATATAATTTAATTTATAGAATTAGATGTTCTACATTCACTGCAACACAAATAACATTTGGCTATGAAAAAAATCGTCCTTAAAAGTCCCAAAATCATCGCTAAAGACTTATATTCATTGCAAAAAATGTTGTCAAATCTCCATAGCTGAAAACTATAGGCAACGTTTTTTACTAATCGTTGCTAATGGTTTTTATCTACGTTTTATTTTTGTAGCTAAAAACTATTAGCAACATTTTGGAAAAAAAAAATTTCCATACTTTTAGCTACGCTTTCTTTTCATAGCTAAAAATTATCAGCTACATTTTCTGAAATGTAGTCAAAAGTTTTTAGCTACGTTTCAAAAGTCGTAGTTAAATGGTTTTAGTTATGTTTCCAAAAACTTAGCCAAATGTCTTTAGCTATGTTTCACAAAACGTAGCGAAAATAGCTACGTTTTGTAAAATGTAGTCCAATTTTTAATATACATTTTAACGAAATGTTATACCATGTTAATTATAATTATTTTTGACATTTTGAATCCATATTATTATATAATATTAAGATTTTTTGTTAATTTATTATACAAAAATATTACATAACATAATTGATAATTTAAAGCATTATATATAAAAATAAAATATCGTTAAATTTGTTCGCGCACAAGATTTTAGTTACAACTTCAAAAATACTTATATATAAAATAATACATACAGAGATTAGTTTACAAGATATAATACAAATCACTCACCCTCGTTTTCATCTTCACTGCCTACATAATCCAGGCCAACTATTTTTTTGAGATACTTTTTATGCTTTCCAACTTTTTTTTAGTATGTTCTAATAGGAACGCCACGACTAGGACAAGCCAAACACCATCTAGTTCCAACTATTCAGGGAGATGATTTGAATGATCTATTCAGACTTTTCAGTCACCATGGGCTTGTACGATGTAGACTTTGTCAGGATGCCAGAGTATCCAGACTTGTTTATAGACTTCCCATATGAGATGTCCTCCTGATAGTTTTGGGATACCACCAGTGATGACGGTGATTATGACCCAAGTAGATCCAAGGCTTTGTCGTTATGACACTTGACGCTCTGCTATATACATAGAGTCTTGAGCCACATTTTAAGCAACTAAAGGGATAGTCATGGTGTGGTAGGGAACTTGAATGTATATTATTTATAGAGCATGAGTGACAGGATGTCGATCCACCTGAGGCACATGCTTACCCAATTTATTAAGCACCAAAGTGAAGAAAGGAAGGTTGACATGATCTATGTTGGGCCTTATGTGACAAGACTAGTATGAAAGATAGGGATCGTTGGTTGACTATCACAAATGCGACAGGTTGGGACCATGGTAGCACTCAACTTGGACATAATGAAGGTTATAGATCTTCTGTACCCATTTTTATGTACCTATTCTGTCCCATTTGATCCAAGCTATCTATTTATGTGGGTCCCACATAAATGGATGGCTTGGATTGAATGGGACAGAGTAGGTACATCAAAATGGGGACAGAGGATCTCAAGCCCATAATGAAGTGCATGCACATGGACAATCAACATCGAGATCCCACAAGAGACATTTATAAACTTATTGGACAGCCTGACGAGCCAATAACGTTGAGAGTAGCTAGAAAGGAGCAACAAACTGTGAAGCAACCACCGCAGCCACATTTACCACCAGCTGAGATGGAAGAAGCAGTACTTGCATATGATAGTCCGAGAGAACCTAGGGCTAGGATACCACTTCCAGACCAGCTGAAGATAGCTAGGCTGGAGAGATGGGTGGAATTTTGGGTAATTAAAAGACTCTCCAACTATAATAGGCGGAATTTATGGAGCAGGTAGGAACGCTCAAGACCTCAGTTGAGCATATTGGAAGGCTTGAGACCACTGATGGATGGATGGGAGAGTTATTGTTATTAATGGTGAGCCATCAGGGCATCGATTTCCAGCCTCCGTCATCTAGCAAGGGTACTTTATCAACAGTTCTTCCACCTACTCAAGATCATCGACCCAAAGACTCCATCGTTGGATAGACTTGAGTCACACCACGAGGGAAAAGTTTAAATTTTATATCTTTCTTTTATCTTTAATTGCGTATACTTCTTATTTTCTTTCTTTCTGTCTAAACATTTGTATTCATATTATTTCATATTTTTAATTATTGTGTCATATTTATTTTCTTTTATTGTTTTTTCTTTTTCTTTATAATTTGCAAGGACGTTAGTATCTCATATGGGATGGACAATCCCAAAATCATGAAAATCAAACCCTAAAAATCCTTATTACTTAAGGAAGTACCAACATCCACTTTCTCACTTTTTATTTTCATGCTTATATTGTGTACATTGGAGATAATGTAAAATTTTAAGTGGGGGAAGGGGATTATGATCTTCTCAAATTTATTATAATTGTTGTTATTAAATTTTATTGATTGACACCTTGAATTAGTTGAAATTTGTCCATAAATAATTTATTTCTTTATTGATTATTGATTTGAATTAGTATGTAAAAGGATGATAGTTAGAATAACTTGCTTTTATAAGTCATATTGTTAGTAATCATTGAGAAAGTCAATTTGAATGAAAATTGCATATTATTTACACACATTGTAACCATTTGTTTGTGAACTTTTGAGCCTAAGAGCAAAATACATGAATTTTTAAACTCTTTTATTCTTTCATATGTGTTATCATGCATAGTTGAACAATTATATAACTTATTCTTATTATGCATATTGAGATCACATTTGTTAAATTAAAAGCATTGAAGTGATAAAAGCACTTGGATTCAACACTTGTTTAAGCTATTGCTTTGATAATTACCTTACTATATTTCATCCTTTAGGAATAACCAAGTTGAGACTTACCCTTTTTCATTGATTATAATCCAAATTATTAACCTTTATCATATTTTTCTCGAAACCTTTTTATTGTTTCAAACCTTGAAGGTTATTTATATTACTTAAGTGTTTGAAGTTTGAAAATTTGAAAGGTCCAATATTTCTTTAATTGTGGTATAAAATGAATTCTTGAAAACTATATTGATTGAAAAAAAAAGTATAGTACCAGTGGATCTATAATGAAAACTATATTGATTGTGAACAAGTTTCTTGTAATGTTTCCTTTGTAAATTTCTTTCATATTTATCAAACTTTTATTATCCCAATTATACCTTACCTGAGCCCTATCACTACCTTATAAAGACCTTTTAATTTTTGTTTTTAATTTACATACAAGTGGTGAAGATGAGATAATATTGCAAGCTTATGGTTAAGAGTTTTATTATGCATTGATTTGAGAGTTTGATACTTTTCACCCTAAACACTGAGTGCATTGAGTGAACCTTGGAGAGGGCATAAGGATATTTATTTTTTACTTCAATAAGATTATTGACGTGATTATTATTAACATTGACTTATGACAATTAGTTTTAGGATTACTTGATTCTACTTGTATGTTAATTTGATTAATATGACGTGATAATTTAGAATATGGATAGAAAGGTTGGGATTAATAAAGGATGGATGTTGTAAAATTAATAATTTAGATTATGATTTGCTTGAGGAAAAGAAAACTTTATGTGTGGGGATGTTTGATAGATGCATATTTGACTATAATTATACACCTATATTTGATATATTTTTGCTTGATATTTTATAGTTTTGTTGTATATTTGGTACTTAATTTGCTTTAAGTGCATTTATAGGTTATATTTACCTTTATGGATCAAAAAGAGAATAATTAAGATGAAAATGTGGTATGGAATAAAGATTTGAAACAACTAAGGACCTACACGACCGTGTACAGTGACTATGTTATTCTCTGTAAACATGTGAACATATAAGAATTTTAGTTTTGGTCGTGTGGAGTTACTCACTTGTGTATCTTGATATACACAACCATATATGTTGCCCGTGTAAGTCTCTGTGTCCGTGTGAAATCGTAAATTTAGGTGTTTTTAATTATACATTGTCTCTCACATACCTTTATAAGTGACCATGTATATTTTAGAAACCCTAAATTTTATTATAAAAGGATGTAAGTAGAGGCAAATAAAGGAGATTCAAATTATTAATTAGTTTTAAAATGTGAGACACCTAAAGAGGCGATGATTTTGATCAAAGGACGAGGAAAGCACGAAGAATACATCAAGAGATCTAGTAGATAGCCACATCAAATCCAAACTTGCAAAAAGAGTCAATAGCAGAGAAAGGGAGATTTAGAATTATGATTTCTTTATTTTCTATTAGTTTTTTGCATTTTTTATTTTGTTTTCTATGATTAGTAACTAAATGTGTTTAGTGTTTAGGCGTGATGAACCCAAGTTTGAGATAATAATATGTTTTAATCTTTTATTTATTGCAATTATATTGATTGATTTATTACGATTCGACTATGCATTTTATTCTTGTTCTAATATATCTAGAATATTAGTGCATGATTTGATTTCATATGATTGAGATTAAGAAATCCTCTTGTATGAATATATTTACCATAATTGGAAAGAGCTGCATGTGAACCTAGAGATAAGTCAACATAAATCATCTAGATTAAGGTCAAACCTAATAGTGAAATTTGTAAATTGATAATACAATCTTAGGGGTTTTAACTAGAAAGATTTATGATAATCAATTGATGGATTAGTTGGTAACAGTCTCGAGAGAGTTATTTACATAAGATAGAAATTTTCACGTCCAATAATCAATAATATGATTGCATGATAAAAGGTTAATAGTTCAAGGATTCTTATGGGGATTCATCACCTAGACAATACTATTTGATATTGATTTTTCTTCGCATTTTACTCATCTTGAGTTCAAATTTGTTTAATCTTAATTTAGTTTATTTGTTTAGCTTTATTTTTAATTAAAAACCAAAAATTTGATTTTTAGGCTAGATAATAGAAAAAGGGTAATTACTAGTATTTAGTGTCTTCATGGAATCGACATATACTTGCCTGTGCTAGCTATAGCTACGTCTTACACTTGCGATAAAATTAATATTGACCTTTACCCTAGGTTAATCAGGTTACTATTTCCAACTTTTATAATATCATTTAGTCTTCACCTACAAGGTTTCTCAAGATCCCTATTATTCTCTTTAGACTCTCCATATTTGATTACTTTCCTCTTATCTACGAAGTAAAAGTTAGAATCTCTAACTAAACAAATCATTTTCTTTTTTAAGATGGAAAATTAGGAGTTGTTAGATCATTTTTAAGTGTCATCCACATTCATTAGATTGAACACTTACTCCTTTTCCTCTAGAGTAATTAAAACTATTAAAAAAGATGAGGATTTTTCTTTCGATTGGAAACTCTAATGATCACTTCAACTATAAAATTTGATGGGATGACGTTTATAAGCCTAAGATAAAAGGCATCGCAGCATCAAGACTCTTACATTTTGAACAAAATTCTCCTTACTAAAAGGATTGAACTACTTTTAATTGATAAAGAATCCACTTTATTTAATTGCATTCATATGTATAAGATAAAAGGCAACAACTTTTGGAATCTCAAGATCAAGAAGAGTTTATGTCAGACTTGGAGAATAATTTTCAAGTTAAGAAGTTAGGTGAGATATGTCTTCATGTACCAAATAAGAAATAGATAAAACAATCATCTTTGGAATGACAAATTGCATCCTCTTAGCATTATATCTAATCTCCTTCCTTAAAGAATCAACTTTAGAGCTTTCATTCCTAGTAATTCAAAGGTGTCTTATCATTTTTGCAAATAGAAATTGGATTTATACCTTATGAAATAAACGAACACTTGTTGTAATAAAAGATAATATGACAAGTTCTCTTACTCATCTTGACTAAGTTAATAAAATCCTTTGTTCTATTCATTCATCAAGGAACTTCACCGGTCCCTCAACCTAGAATGTCTTTCTTTCTTATTATCACCATTTACTTTGTTATTCTTTATTATGTTTCAAGCAACATATCTAAAAGATAACCTTAATTCTTTGGTTAGCTTTGTAGTATATTCGTAAAACCATAAATAGACTACCTTATGTCTCTTTTAAAACTTGTGTTCTTTGTAAAAGGAATCCTAAATTTCATAATCATCTTTTGTCTTACACCTTTTTCGTAAGGCATAAAAATATATTTCTTTGTAACAACAGTTGGCAATCTTGGAGCTAAAAAAAAACCATTGAATGGATGTGAAGCTTACAGGCAGGTCTATAAATAGAGGTTACTTAAAGGAAGTTAACATTCTTTTTATATTATTTATAGATTTAAAAGGAAAGGAACACTAAAATCTTCAAATCAATTTCAAAGTATTTTAAGAAGATATTGAAAGCATCATTTGCATAATAAGTGATAAGTGCTTGATTGATTATATATTTATTCTCTAATGCTTAGTGATTAATGTTTATGTTGCTTCTAATATATTTATTTTGATTCATATTTTGGTTTAGGTACAAGTTGGAAGAAAAAGACCAAAATGAGCTAAACTCATATCCTTGGTATAGTTCTGTAGATGTTCGGTCTTGTTTGCCTTTGTGAAGCAAAAAGGAGGTAAGTTAAAGTGAAAATAGGATAAAGAATTGGAGAATTAAAGTCAATTTATGACTTATACACCCATAAATATGACTTACACAGCTGTGTATGGTACCGTGTAAGTCACTGAAAATGTGTAAAAACTTGAAGATGTTGTTTCAACCATGTTTATGAGTTATACGCTTATGTGGAGACCTACACATCCATGTAAGTGAGATACATAATCATGGTATCTTACTTGCGTATCCAACTGTGAATATGTAACTCCACAATTTCTAGAAAATTGACATATATGGTCACTTACACCCTCGTGTAGCTAATCATATATAATTATACAACCCTAATTTTGCAATATAGATGGGCAATTGAGAAACAAATCAGGGAATGTATAGATTAGAGACATAAAAGGAGCATATTCCTTTTCTTTTGAGAGTTATGAGCAGTTGATCTTCTTCTTTGCAATTGAATGGGATATCAAGGTCGGTATATATATTAAGGCATTGATCAATCTTAGTGATGTTGTTCTTAACTCTCTTTTTAGAATTGACTGTGTTATTATGCGTTTTAAGTTTGGGACTTATAAATGAAAGATTTAGATAGGCCTGTTGGATTATTCATATACAAATTCAAGGCTAGAATCATGATTATAATATGTAATTAATGTAAATCTAATTCATGTTTGGTAAACTAATAGTCGTGCATCATTAGGGATAACATTGCATAAGTTAAATATTCTGAGCTTGTATAATTGTTGCCTAGAATAAACTATTTTCCTAACCCATAATACGACTATCACACTAAATCTAAAGAGCTTGTTTTGGGATATCTGATAGCTAAACCTAATTAAAAAGTGTCTTAATGAGTTACAATCTAAGAGAAAACTGAGATTAACAGAGCATGTTGTTAATCTATGGTTAATAATTTTAAAGAGAGGTATGAGAACAACTTTACAATTGATTATGCACATTCATGTGAAGGTTGAGATTGAATTCATAACTAGATTTAAAAAACCTATTAATTAATCCTTGCAATTTTATACTATTTGATTTGATCTGTCTTCTATTGTTTAATTTTATTTTATTACATCAATTGAATTTAACCAAATCCCCCAATCCAATATACTGATTTGTTCATTACAAAAGCTAATCAAACACTTTTTATGGATATAATTTTTTCTTATCATTATTATAAGTTTAGTTGTGCAAAGTTGGGTTTTATTTTCTGGTGTGTTCAATAGGCATCATGAAAATATTTGGTGCCATTATTGGATAGTGAAGTTGATTTAGTTTTTGTATTTGATATTAATTGTTTTTTGTATATATATGCTTATAATTAGTTTATATATTTTTTCTTGATCCTTTTATATTTAATAGTGTTTGCACATGACAGTGACTAGATCTCCTCATCAAGATCCTGTACAATTTGATCACGTGATTGACAAGATATTGTGAAGATTGCACAAGGAGAATAAAAAAACTTAAATAATAGAAAAAGGAATTAATTTTGAAGAAGTTATAACCAATTCAAGAACTCTAAGGGAGTTGGTTGCACTAGACTTAACTTAAAGATATTTACGCATTACTTTCCTAAATTTTTTTGAGCATGTTACTTTTGAGATTAAGTCTAGTTTGATACATTTTTTTAACCTAATTTTCATGGTTTTGCAGGTGAGGGTGCTCATAAGCATCTTAAGGATCTCGATGTAATTTGTCTTAGTATGGAACCTCTAAGGGTGATGGAAGATCAAATCATATTTAGGGCCTCTCCATTTTTACTAAAAGGTGCAATAAAAGATTGGATTTTTTATTTACCTATAAGGAATGTTACCATATGGACATAAATGAAAAGCCAATTTTTAGAGAAGTATTTTCCAATATAAAAAACAGTATGTATAAGGAAAGAGATTTGTGGAATAAAGCAACATCATGGAAAATGGGAAAGAACTATCATAAATCATTCCCATAATAAGACTTAATGAGAAGGAGGATCTAGTAGAAGATGCAGTCAGAGTCATGTATCAATGTAGGCCCAAGTCAAGCCAACAAATCAAAAGGTGGAAAGAAACAGGTAGAAGATTCGTTAAGGGGGACTATGAAGAATTGGTGAATATAGATAAATAAAAGAAACATTCCCCTATTGATAAGAATAGTGAAGCTTCAAATTTAATTAGTTCCAAATCCCTCAAAGATCAAAATCACTAGTGATAGGTGTTTAATTGATTATGAATTATTCCATAATACTTAGTGATTAATGACATGAAATTGCTTAAGATACTCACTTTGGCTCATGTGTGATTTTAGGAACAATTTGGAAGTAAAGAAGTTAAAGTGAGTCGAAAGCATAATATTTGGGTCATTTTTCAAAGATTAATTTTTACTTGTCTTTATAGAGTAAGAATGAGAAATATTATAGTAAGTAAAGACAAGAAAATTAAGATAATGAAGTAATATAGCTCACGACTACTATGCATGGAAATTGTATGTTTTTGTATGCAATAACATAAATTTAATGGAGTGAATTTAATGGAAAGCATCATGGAACTATAGTAAAATAAAGATGGAAGCCAACATATAGGACAACCCATGCACGTGAAATTAATGGATGGCTGGAAGGAGCAAAACGACAATGTAAGATGAAGAAAACACACAGCAGACCACGTCAAGACCAAAAAGGCATAGCAACGACCAAGAAGAAAACGACAGTGAAAGCATAAGCTAGGAAAAGAAGAAGCAAACGAAAATGCAACACAGATGTAGGTAGGAGCAAGCCAAAATGCAGCTCATGCCACCTGAAATGCAGACCATGCATTTTACTAAACGCAAACAACGTCTGTGTTTACGCAAATGTGTTTCATGCAAACGTTATGCACAAAACGCAGACGTTTGGCCAAGACATGAGGGAGGGTTTTAAAACGTGAACAGTATGTGTGGCTAAAGAGTTAAATAGTCATATCAAGAATAGTAGCTTGCATTAGAGAATAGAGGGAGGCGTGACAAAAAAGAGCTGAAGGGGTATTTGGGTGGGACAATTTTTATGGGGCTAAAGCATTTTTTCGAGAGAGACCCATAGAGGGACATACATCCTGACACCAGTTTGGAGATGACATCGATGTCGACGACCCGAGTTAAGTATATTTCATATTTTTGTTGTTTCTTTCTCTCCTATCGACTTAATTGTGTTATCCTAAGCATATGGATTTGGGTTATGTATGGATAATTAGATTTTTGTTATTTTCAGTTATTTGTGTATGAACTTATTGGGTATTGTGAAAGATGATTTTAACGCCTTCATTGAATCGCTTATTTGCTAACCCATTGCTATAATTTTGATATAATCCGTAATTGTTATGTTGAAATTCATATGTAGTGACTAATGACTTGTAATCATTAGGGATAACATGACCTAGGTTAAATGACACATCATATGTGGTTGATGCCTTGATTAATTGGTTTTCATAATTCGTAATGCTATTGCCTAATTAAATCTAGAGATTATATCCTAGGTTATTCGGTGGTTAGGTTTAATTAATAATCGTATCTTGATTAAACAAAACCTAAGGGAAAACTCGAGTTAATTATTAATTCACGATGAATAGTTACTATGAAAGGTTAGAAAACAACAAATCCATGAAATATGTTTAATTAGGGTGTAGGTTGAGATTGAACCAAAGAATTGGGTCCCTACCGAATTCTCCACTTTTATCATATTTCACATGTTTTCTTTAATTTTTTTCATTAGGTTAATTTAATTTAATTTATTTTCTTATTCTAATATCTAAACCCCTTTTTTTTCCTAAACATCGATTAATTTTATTTCAACAACTTTTCACACACTCTCTGTAGAATCGACATAGATTCACCATTGCTATAATAGGAGTCTAGTTATTTTATTTTAAGTAGCATTACGATGCACTTTCAACCAGGATCCTACAATAGACTCACAGGAATGCCTCCTTAATAGTAATGATAATCCCTCAACAATTCAGGAGAAAGATAATAAAGAAGAGGCACTGATGGAGAAAGGATTATCACTGGAAAAGAAAATGATGAGCAAACCTTAAAATAGGATATTAAATACTCCAGATAAAGGAGTAGAGCAGGAAATCATATTTCAGGAAGTTTCTAAGAGAAAGGCTAGTAGGAGAAGAAAAAAGGGGAGCTCCTCTAATAAAAATAACTAATAATGAATATAGCAGTGTGAAATAATATGGGCCTCAATGGCCCTATAAAAGCAAGTTTTAGATGACTTTTTGTACAATAACATTATAACAGTTATAGGAATTTTAGAATTTAAAATGATAGGAAAAATTTTGGAAGCTCAAAATGAATGGATCACGGTGGTATTTTGTCTCAAACAGCACCTGCCATCGCTATGGTAGAGTGATTATCATGTTTGATACAGGGAGGGTCGATTTAAAGGAGTTACACTCTAGCTACTAACACATCCACATAAGAATAAGTTTTATAAAGTGTAGAGATCACTTTTGTTTATGGCAAAAATTTCATATCTCAAAGGGAGGATGTTAGGAAAAAAAATTGAGTTCTGGTTTATAAGGAATGACTGAAGAACTATCCATAAAGAAAGCAGATTTCTTAAATCCAAACATATTAGATCATATTCCTATAGTGATATAAAGAATTTTTGATAGGGTAATAAGGAGGTTCTTTTTTTAGGTCTAATGATTAGTGAATCATTAAAGTTTCCTGCAGGAAGTTATGAGAGGATGGGAGAAGTTGGTTCAGGGGTTAAAAGCCTTTTCATGTGTCAAGAAGCTTGAATAAATTAAAGAAGAGCTAAAACCCCTAAAAAAGAGAATCTATTGTGATGCACTTTTCTAAGTTAATCAGGCAAAAGGCTGCAAGAATGTTTAAAAAATGAATTATGATTAACTAAGTGATGAATGGTGGTTGGAACAAGAAAAGCATGCTTTGGAAAGTTATACAAGTGTACTGGATGATCATTACTCCCTCCTAAGATAAAGGGCTATGATATCCTAGTTGCAAGATAGGGATATAAGCTCCAAATTCTTCTTCAACTTATTCCTTTCAAGAAGAAACAGTAGCATAATTAACAACATCTAGGATTAGCCTGACAATCATATTACATCTTATGATCTGTTGAAGGATAAAGCTCATTTATACTTTAAGAATATCTTATGGGAGCAAGTGGTGATTAGCTCAAATGTACAGGTATTGAGATCCTTTATTTCTAACCAATTTTTCAAATGAAGTGAATCAATTCATGGTCTCACCTTTTAAATGCATACTAAAACAACATTTAGACCTAATTTTTTTAACGGGAAATTTTAACAAATGGCTTAGCTAGAAATTAAAGATATGGTTACAAAGGTAATTATGGAAATATTTAAGTCTGGTAAGCTTTTTAAAGCCATTAACAAAACCTTCATTTGTTTAATCCCATAAACACAAAATCCTAACTCCTTTGGTGAGTATAACCCTATATCATGTTGTAATTTTCTTTACAAAATAGTCACTAAGCTACTTGTTAAAAGATTGAAGAAAGTTTTGGACCAAGTTATCAATACAGCTTAAGTTGCTTTCATGGAAGATTGACATATTGGAGATAATAGCCTCTTATCTTAGGAATTCCTCGAGGGATAATTAAAAAGGAGTTCCCCAATTACTTGTGTGATTAAAATTGATTTTCATAAAGCGTATGACTCATTAAGTTGAAGCTTTGTTAAGAAGGTGCTTAAGGTGTTCAATTTCCCTTTCAAGTTCAAGAATTGTTTGAGCATATGCTATACCAAACCATTGTATTCAATTTTAGTGAATAGGAAACCCTCCAAACAAGTCTAAAGTAAAAGAGCATTACAAAGGGTGATTTATTATCCCCTCACATTTTTGTATTGTATGTAGAATTGTTTTCCAAGTTGTTTAACCACAATATGTCATAGGATCCATTTTTTCAATTCCATCATAGATTTAAGAAATTGAGAATTTCCCATCTCCTTTTTGCCAATGATCTTTCTTTATTTGCAAAAGTATATGATAAATATGTTTTTCCACTTTTGCAAACTTTGCAGAAATTGAAAGATCTCTCTAAATTAGCAATCAATTATCAGAAAAGATTCTTCATCATATATATTGAAGAGCTCAACCTTCTACTCCCTAGCTAGTTACTATAACTCGAATGTAGATAAAATATCCTCCTTTTTCTATGAATGCATACCCCTGGTAGAAAAGATCCATAAGAGAATTAGTCTTGAAGTAATCATCATCTATCACTAGTAAATGAATCTTATTGATTAGGTCAGTAATTAATTCAATGTAGGTTTATTGGAGCTCCCATTTCTGCTTTGAAAAGGGTCTAGTTAAAAATTTAGAGAAAATAATGAGACAATTCGTGTGGGGCTTTCCCTGTAACAAAAGGTTTAAAGCCAAGTTTAAATGGAAATAGGTTTGTAAGGACAAAGGGAAAGGTGGTCTGGGAGTGTTACCTATTAAACTATGCAATACAGTTTCATTGAGAAAAAGAATTTAGAGAATCTTGACACACAAGTAATCGTTATAGGTACAGTGGATACATAAGGATGATTTAAATGAAAAAACTATTAAGAACTTCAGGAAAAACTAGGCATTGTTATAAAATCGAAACTAAAACTTAAGAGTATTTGGGAGAAGAGAATATCTTTCTTCTTATGAATTCATTCATTCAT
>JANIPN010000002.1:53290434-53302346 GCA_027478595.1 Erythroxylum anguifugum
AAAGTTAATAATAATAATAATAATGATGATAATACTAATAATAATAATAATGCTAATAATAATAATAATAATAATAAAGTTAATAATAATAATAATAATAAATTTAATAATAATAATAAAGCTAATAATAATAATAATGATGATATGATAATAATAACAACAACAATAATAATAATAATGGGGGCATTTTGGTCTTTTGTTGTTTATTCCTTTCTTATTCCAAGTTTAAATTTTCAAACCAAACATTGGAATAGAAATTCTCATTCTATTTTATTCCATGAACCAAACAAAGTAATACGCATTCCTCATCTTTTCTATTCTAAGGAATAACTATTCTATTCCCTACCTATTCTATTCCGTGAACCAAACAGGCCATAAGATAGTTTTATCCTGATTAGCAAATGCCCCCTTCTTCATCTTTAAGAATGGCCTTAGCCACAATGATTACAAACCCTAAACACCGCATTATGTTTATTCCTAACCTAAAACAACCGTAAACCTGTATCCAAACACCCGCTTTTCAAACCCTAAAATTGTTCTTTCCTCGTTAGAAAATGCCCCCTTCTTAGTCTTTTTTAAACCCTTAGCAACCAAAATCATAAACCATATCCGCCATAATATATTTCAGCATTGCCCTTAGTCCTGCCCCCCTTACTAGGTCTAGTAGTAGCTCATCGTTGGTTGTTGCATCGTCATCTCCTACATAGCCCTTGATTGATGTTGCACTTCGAGGATAAGCAACTGTTTATGTCGTTTGTCTGAGTGAGATGCCATGAGACACCAATGTCTTTTGCTTGCTAGTAGGAAGATGCAATCATTTGGGTCTCGTGATCCAACCACCATGTGATTACAGTGATGTCCCAAGTGCCATCAATTTCCTTTCAAGTCACCAAAATATCACCACAAACTTATTAAACCTAACAATTAGCAAACTCTACAATTTAACCAGACCACGACAAGCAATCCACAACTAGGAGCCACCAATGTTACAATCTTTCCATAAGGTTCCAATCGAAGGCCTTAACACTAATGAGAATTTTAGAACAATTCTAGGTTTACTATCTTTTATGGTTCTGTGGCTTTAGTCTTAGGTTTTTTGTAAGGTATTAATATGAAAATTTTCAAATTAATTTGAATCTAATTCAATATTAAATTAGGGTTTTATTTCAATTCTATAAATATAATCAATAACAATCAAACAATTTTAATCAAGTTACAAAATCAAAATAATCTCTAATACCATTTATGAAAAATTGGAGCATGATTCGATCTTGTTGGCAATAAAATAATAACAAAACCTTTTTGGTTTGTTTTTTTGAAAGCCAAGACGACTCTAAACCTATAACATGATTAACATATAAAACATAATAAAGTATGAATCGTAATTCATACTTATTTTGAAGCTTGATCCTTTTATTGTCATTTCCCTCAAATCATTTCTGAAACTGGCTCACATTAACCATCTTAGTAGAATAAGTGTTCAGCCTCTAATGGTATCTACAAAACGAGTTAAGAGAACTTTATAACTATTGTACAGAGGATTAAGCAAGAAGTGCTAGCTCCCTTGAAGCCTAAGCCTATTTATAATAGTTATGAACATTTTAATAATTTAATTGAAATTAAAATTCTAATTTCAATTTAAAATTTATTATAATTATAATAAATACCAATTATACCCAAATAAGATCTAATATCTTATATTGATCATTGTTTGTTAAATATCACATATTTCATTATAAAGCTTCATAAACTTCATAATCAAGTCTAACTTAATTAAAATATTTTTTTTCTCTCTTCAACCCTTTCTTTGTGTGTGTCACGTCAGGTTCCTAAATATGTTGACAATGGATATAAATTATAATCCTAAATCATAGTTAGGATTGAATAAATTAAACTCCTTTAATTTATCTATAGTTCTCTAACTAACTAATTTGTATCTATATATAAAGATTGGTACATAGTAATACATCATGATCACCCAAATTTTCAAAATTTTAGGAATGTCAAAGTATTTTTAACTAGTCTTTCCATGTATGATTTTTTCGTTTAATTTAATCATTTCATCATACAATATTCTGATCAAACATAGAGTATGAAATTAATGTCTACTATATTTGAGTCCAATTATATTAGTTCTCCACCATTAGTAATTGATTCAATTAATGACATTTGAAAACTATTTTCAAAGTTTCATTCCACCTTAGTCAAAGATTCCAAATCAATACTAATAAAAAACAATGGAATATTCTCCTTAATTAGAGTGATAAATCCTATATTAATCACTCAACTATCTCTATATAATACATGTTATATATAATAACTACAGACTAAGATACTCTTGACTATAATAGGTCATAAGTATTATCAAAATATAATAACCCCTATATGAGATACCTTGGAGATCTTAAGTAAAAGGATCACTTATACAATCATCATAATGAGAATTTCTATAGATATACAAATTAATGTTTCAAATGGATTTCTCATATAGAGTCAGTTTAGTAAACTTGTTCTCTAACAACACCCATACATTTATTTAAGTATCTTCATATTTTAGTCTATGAGATCAATAACTTCCTTCATAAGGAAAAACATATTGTGTGCAAGTCTTTTTAAACTCTATTAACGTCCAGTTTCAGTAAAACAATAATTAGAAATAATTTAGGGATAATACATAAATGTAATACGAATCTTATAATTATGATCTCATCATAATTTCATTTGCAATATATTTTTATCTCATAGACTTTATGATATGAACATTGGTGAAAGAATGGCTAGGACTTGAAATAAACAAGGAAAAGAAACCCTATAATCTTTCTTGAATCATGCAAAGAACCGGACTCTAACCAAACTTGTTGATTGGAAACAAAGTTATAAGTTGATCATTGAATAACTAAAAGAAAGCTTTCACAATAGAGAAACACTTAAAGTTTATTAATGATAAGATGATTTTTATAATACACTAGATGGTCTCTTTAAATAGGCATCAAATGATGAAAATCTTATAAGGAAATATGTTTTTGACTATTCTTAAACATAACTAAATACAAAGGACTTGACTAAGAAGGATTCCCTTAACTAATGGATACAAATTAGCCATAATTTGAAGTCCTTCCAAAAATAACTTGAAAACTAATAAAAATTAATGAAAGAAAGCCAAAAACATAAAATTGCAATTTAATCCCACGTCTTTAACCTTTTTAAAAGGTAAATAAGCAGATTATGGTTCATTAAAAACAAGCATATGGGTCAGTCATCCTTGCATATTGTGCTCCAAGCATTATTTTTTATATGTTAGACTTTTTCCATCATTTTAGGCCTCAAGATAAGTAATTAATCTTTGTAATGCCTTAGAATCTTTGACAACAACCATATTGTCTTAAAATGTCCATGATTAACCCTTGCACAACCTCCTTCATATGCTTAATTCTCGCTCTTGCCGTAAGACCTCAAATGCCTTGTAGTGGATTAGTGAGTGTTGATGCAAGCTAATCTCCATCATTTTCTCCCTACTTGAAAGGATTCATTCTCAAATCACCTACATCAAATAAAGATAAGTTAGAAAAATTGAAACGTTGCCTCGTTTAATCAAGCTTGTAGGCATTATCGTTGATTCTCTCCAACACTTTGAAAGTTCTATCCCTTCTAGGTTGCAATTTTGATTTCCTCTCTTTCTGTATACATATGAACTAAAACCCAATCTTTAGGTTTAAAGATCACTTTTATACACCCCTTGTTAGCTTGCCTTACAGATTGCTCATTCTTTTTCTCTATATTAACTCAAATCTTAGCATATAAATGCTTAATAAAATCCCTTTTAAAAAAATCCCTAACGAAGTCTACCTTTCTGTTTCGATCAAAATTAGCTTATTCATTAGTAAATAAAGGCAAAACATCTAAAGGAGTCAAAAGATTAAAACCATACATAATTTTAAAAGGTGAATAAGACGTAGTAGAATGTATACCTTAGTTTGTCCATCTATTTGAGAATGTGCAACATATAAAACAATAGTTTAGTGCCTAATTTTTTTCCACAAAGTGCACCCAAGAACTTAACATCTCCATCACTCACAACTATCTCCTTAAAGAACAAATCAATAATATGTGTGGCATCACTGTTTTAAAATGTGTAACCTTATTGTACCTATCAACAACAACAAGTAAGTTGTCCTTAACACTGTGAACTAAGTAAACCCAAAACCAAATATATATATGTCAATACAAGGTTGATTAGGCATGAGTAAAGGAGTGTACCAACCATTAGGCATTACTTTTAACTTAGCTTACTTAGAGGTTGTGCATTTATCGCATATATATTGTATATCATATTTCATGTTGGGCCAATAAATTGCTGATGTAATATATCTAAGGTCTTTTTAATACCATATTCCTCATTAATGAGCCTCCATGAGTCTCCATAATAAGCAATTCTCATTTAGAGCATTTAGGCTCACAAAGTTTATCATTCTTGAAAAAAATCCATCATGCCTATAAAAATCACCATATACACATTTAGAACATGCAAGCCATACTTATCCAAAATTAACATCACTATAATAAAAATTCTTAATGAACTTAAAAACAAGAAATTTAGTTTATAAAAAAGTCAATAGTACATACCTCCTCGACAATGCATCAGCTATAACTTTTTCCTTTCTTTTCTTGTGTTTTGTTGTATAAGGAAATGTTTCAATGGAGCCTAATCACTTGATAAGTATTTTGCACATTTTACCTTAGGCTCTTCAAAAACCTTAAGGTTTCATGATTTGAAGGAATATTGAACTCTTTTGGCTATAAATAGTGTTGCCATGTTTATAGAGTCCTCACCGATGCATATAATTCCTTATTATAAGTTAGGTAATTCAAGGCTACTCCACTAAGATTATCACTAAAGTAAGTAATTGTTTCAAAATATTGCATCAAAACAACTTCTATACCAAATCTTGATCACATTTAATCTTAAAAAATTTATCAAAGTTAGTTAAAGAAAGCAAAGGTGCATTGGTCAACTTATCTTTCAAAGTACTAAAGGCCGTTTTATGCATATTAGTCTATCTAAACACAATATTCTTTTTAACAAGTTTATTTAGAAGAGCTGTTATAAAACTGAAATCCTTTACAAACCTCCCGCAAAAATTGGGAAATCCATTTAAACTTTGTACCTCATTTGCATTGTTAGGTGTATGACACTCCTTAATTGCCTTGATCTTTTCCTTATCTACATTAATTTCATATGCACCCACAGCAAAACCAAGAAACATAACATATTCCATGCAAACTATGTACTTCTTTAAATTAGCATACAACTTATATTCTTTTAAAGCACAAAGCATAGAATGTAAATGTTTGATATGGTCATCCAAATTCTTTCTATACACAAAAATATCATCAAAGTAGATAACAATAAATTTTCCAATAACAGGTTGCAAAACATAGTTCATTAATCTCATGAGCGTACTTGGTGCATTAGTTAAACCAAAAGGTAATACCAACCACTTATATAAACCATATTTTGTTTTAAAGTTAGCTTTCCATTAATCTCCCTCTTTCATTTGAATTTGATAATACCCACTTTTTAAATCATTCTTTGAAAGCAAGCAAGACTTATACAACTCTTCAAGCATATCATCTAATCTAAATATGTGATGTCTATACTTTACCATGATTTTGTTGATAGCTCAACAATCCACACATATGCTCCATATCCCATCTTTTTTTTAGTACTAAAATGACATGAACCAAACATGGAATGGGACTATCTCTCATGCCTTTTACTAATTCATCCATTTGCTTTTGAATCTCCTTTCTTTCCCCTAGATTAGCTCTATAAGTTGTTCTATTAGGTATTGTTTAACCTGAGATGAAATAAATTTGATGTTCAGTGCCACTAAGGTTGTTAATCCTTATGGCAACTCCCCAAAGAATAAATTAGCAAATTCCTATAATAAATTTGCAAAAGCACTAGGCAAAGAAGGATTTAGGTCGTTAATGAAAGATGATTGCACATAAGATTAAGTAGATATTGCCTTGTTAACATAACACTCTTAACCTCATCGCTGCTAGCTAGGCACTAGCCCTCAAAATTTTCTCTCTATTTTGAGTCTCACAATCTAATTTTCTTCTCTCGTTGCTCATCACTATACTCTTTTCACTCTTTTGTACACTCTCACTCTTTTTATTATGCTTACTCTTTTCTTGAGCACTCACATGCTTTTCTTTCAAGTTTTATTCTCTTGCTATCTTAATTTGGTCCTCATATGCTTCTTATAGTTTTGAAGGTGTTAAGTTCACATGTTACTTGTTTAAGAGAAAGGGGTAATTATTTTTATACCCATCATGTTGAAATTTTTTGTCAAAATTTCATAAAGGCCCTAAAAGAAGATGACTAGTAGGCATTGATGCTACATCACATAGAACCTCATCATTGTAATTCCTAATGGAAAATTCCACTAGAACCTATTTTGTCACCCTAACTTCCCCACACTAATTCAACCATTACAACTTGTATGGTTTTAGATTCTTTAGAGTTTTCGAATTTAGTTTATCAACCAATAATGTGTTAGCAACATTAATGTAACTCTTACTATCAATGACCATATTACTTACGTTGATATTCATATAGCAGTGAGTATAAAAGATATGTTCACATTAGGCCTTATCATTTTCATCCTTAATTTAAATATTAAGATTTCACCTCATGATTAGCAATTCTCCACCTAATGGTCCTTCAAATCTACATCATTACAATCCTCCTTATAACACCCCACTGCCATATAGTACATAGCGGAACACCCTGAGGACATTCTAGTACATAACCTATAATAATGGGATGTCAGAGCAGTCACTACAATCACTTAGTCTTGGCATCATCATTTATAATCTCTTATAAGGTATCATAAAGAAAAGACACAACATTTAAAACCAACTGAATTCCTACTTTCATTTCATAAAAATCGAATATGTACATCATCCCAAAACCTAATACAAAACACACTACAAGAAAGAGGAATTATACAAAAAAATATCTAATCCTTCAGTCTCAGCTGACCGACCTTTAAACTATTTCTTCTTCCCAAAAGTACAAGAATTATTCTTCTTATAAAGTCTCTTTGTCGCTAATGTCCTCTCTCGGTCCTGGAAAATCAACATTGCAATTTTGGTGAGTTTTGTGAACTCAGTGAGGTAACCATCCTCGATGATTCACTCAATTCATACAACACATCAACACATGTAAACACATATTTCACATCTTTTCATTTAGCATATAGCATCACATATCATTTACTTCACATATCCACTCTTATTCAAATACATGTCCACAATATATTTCAGTCAGTCAAACACACATATTAAATATATATGCAATACTCGCGAGACTCACTTTCGATTATTACGTTGTTGTGACTGAGTGCCTAAATCATACGGTATCCACAATGGATACCGAGCTCATTGATATGTCCCTTATCCGTTAGAGATGCAGGGCTCATTGTACATAGTGAGCATTCGACTCTTAATCACATTCCGAGCCTTAAGCTCATTTTTTGTGGCTACTCAAGTCACAATTCTCATTATCTGATCATGCATTCATGTAATGAAATGCATCAATCATTGTTTCAGTCAATCACATTCACAGTCTCATTCACATTTATCATCGGATCTTGGTCCGACATTCAACAATCATATTGAGTAACACTTATTTCTTCACATTCACATACAAGGAGCACTTCAAATATCACATTCATGCATTAGAAGCCTTAGACCTTCAGTGTCCGGAATCAACATAATCAAGTCCACATTCAAAGATAACTCATAACATAATTTATAACAAACAAATAATTAAGTGAGACCGTCTAGGTTAGTTACAGATCGCTCCAGAAGCTATTGCCTCGAAGTCCTGACAACGTCTGGATGTTGACGTTCTAAATGCTCCTCTATATCATGCAAAATATACATTTACACAGATCACAAATTTACACAATTATACACGTACTCATTTACGCACATATGTATACATATGGATTATGTACAATTCATGTTCAATGACAATCCCAGGTATCTTTCCATTATTCTGGTCACATAATCATTCATATATCAACACTCACATAAGTATAATTTGTATTTAGGGTTTGCTCCACCATAAAACAAATTGAATCTAATTTCATAACTCATTTGATCATTCCAGATTTTTCTAAAAGTAGACTTTTAGGCCCACTTTTCACGATCATTCTGGCAAAGAAAATGAAATAATTTGGCCACACTTCCTTCTAGACAATTGTTTTCCTATGTCTTAAGTTTCTAATGACACCAAGATGATATAATTTGGTTCAGTATTTCGAAAGTTATACTCAAAATACTTCGGACTAAGTACGTTCAAAATTTTGGCTACTGAATGATCATGCACTCAAAGTCGTACAACTCATATCTCTCAATTCTAATATCAAAAAATTACAAACTTTATACAAATTGAAAGATAAGAGAATAATCTATAATGTTTGTGAAGATAACTTTGTCTAATTTGCCTACATCAATACAATTTATTCGATAACAACAGGACATGATTTATGTCACGAGTAGTGCTGCAGCCTAAGCCTAAGCCAAAATTGAACTTCAAGCTGAATTTCAAGACCCTTAATGACAAAATTCAAATTCAATTTTCTTAAAAATTGTAGCCGTATGTCTCTAGTTTCATCTACATCAAAATCCATCTAATTTGAATATTCATAGATTAAGGTATGGCCCAAATATAAATGCATGTTCAGTAAAAACACTCCATATAATATACTCCAACACACTACATTGCCAAAATTCTATCATTTCAAGTTGATCATTTTATTATACCTCAACTTTCAATTCTCTATACACAATTCACAATTTCATGATTTATTACAACCTAAAAATAGAACTTATTTCCATAACTTTCTACATTACATTTTTCTGCAATTTTGTGTACTTCACTGATCTTCATTTAACTCCAATTATTACAATCCTTTATCACACTTTCTGCACATTTTCTATTTCATTTTTCACGTTCATTCTCACTTCAATTTCAGTCAACTTGATCACAAACAAATCAAAATTTATGAATAAGCACAGACATCAAAAACAGAACATCATTCACGCATGTTCATCATTTTCTACACTTCTTTATTTTTTTGTTGCACTTTTTCGTCTTCTTTCAACACTTTCACTTCATTTTAAACTTATCATTATAATCCTCTCTATATCATGACATCACCTTACACCTTTTCCTTAACTCTAAACTTATTTGAGTTCATTTCTAAAAACACCCAAAAATTCACGTAAATACAGTAAAAATAAAATAGAGCATACATAAAAGCTTTTCTCCAAAAAAATTTCTACACTCTTTTCGTTCATATTTTCATTGATCTTTCAAACTCAAAAATCATTTCAACACTATCTTATGACATATTAATCATCAAAACACACAAACAAGACATTAATATTCACATCCTATATCCACGGTGTACATGAAAATTGACCATTTTTCTCATGATCATGTAATGTCAATTAATCACCATATTTATCTCATGTGCTAAAAACTCATTAGGATTAACATGATACTTACTTGCTAAGACTCCAAATTCTTCAAAATATCAAGAAGCCCTAACTTCTCATGCAACCCACATACATCATCTTAAAGGTGGATTAGGTTAGGTTTTCTTAGAGCAAATGAAAGAAACAACAAGATGAGAGTAGCAACGGAAAGATGAGAGAGCTAGGTTCAACGTTGGAGAAGGTTGTAACAAAACTCATGAAGAAGGTGAAGAAACTTGAAGAAAATGTAGAAAGTCACAAAGAAGAAGAAAGCAAGACAAAACAATAACTTGGTCTTTCAAATTAAAAGAAACGTGGCTTTAATAATTGCTTGGAAAGCGACACTTCTCACTTGCCCAATTTCTAAAGCTTTAAACTAAGTTTTTATTTAACTAGTCCAATCAATTCCAAATTTTACTCCAGTTGTCTCTAAATTTTTAATGGCATTGCCAATAAATCTCAATTTCTATGGCTTTAAACTAAGTTCTTATTTAACTAGTCCAATCAATTCCAAATTTTACTCTAATTGTCTCTAAATTTTCAATGGCATTGTTAATAAATCTTAATGTCACTTATCAATAATTTCTACTATCATTTAACATTTATTTCTACTGCTATTCATCAATTAACCTGCCATTTGGATTTTTTTCTAGTCCAGAAATACCCAAAATTTCAGAAACTCTCCTAAATTTCACCAAAAATTCTAATCCAACAATTTATACTCTCCAAATAAATTTTCAACATATAAAAACCACAATTCTCAATAAAATCACATTTATAAATCAATTATACCTGAAAAATGTCAATGAATGCATATACAATCATTTTAATATGCAAAATTCAATATTCAAGCGTAAGTGTATTCCAAATTATGCATGAACATGAAATGCACTTTCTAACTTCTCACTAAACTCATACATACACTATTCGAGCCTTAACATGGGTAATGGCATGTTACAATCCTATGGCAACATTTCATCGTCACTTAAGCTAACACTCTTTACCTCACCATTTCCCAAAATAAATATAGTCCTTTTATTTTGGACATTGAGAGTAACATGCCCAATCCCTTGACACCTGAAACATTTAAAATCATATGAATTAGAGGAGGATTTAGTTTTGATTTTACCTTTGGAATAAGAAATCAAATCTTTGGCTTTTGCATTATCTTGTGATTTTGAGGCAACCTTGCTATCCTTCTAGTTTGACCTCTATAAAAAGTTAAAAATCGATATAGATTTAGAAGTTCCCCTTTATTTTAATTGACTCTCCACCTTAATGGCCCTATATAACAAATCCTCCATCTTTCATAATGTTTCAAATCCATTACATTTGCAATCTCCTTATTCAAAACATTAATGAATCTAGCCATAATAGCTTCTTGGTCCTCTTCAACAATAAACCTAATAATGGGTTACCTCCATCGCCTTCTAGTATTCCTCTACGCTCTTGGAACCTTAAGTTAAACTTTTTAGCTTCCTACACAAATCTTGATAGTAATAGCTAGGTACAAACTAATTACTCATTGCTAACTTCATCTCTTCCTATGACCAAATAGGTCTCTCTATTCATATGCATACTAAGCACCATTTGATCCCACCAAATTCTGGCATAATCTATGAATTCAATGCTGCCAATTTGGGCTTCTTCTCCTTGAAGTAGTTACGACAATCAAACACATGTCCTACTTTTCTTTCCCACTCCAAATACAAATTTAGATCACTTTTACCCCTAAAAAGAAGGAATCTTCATCTTAATACTATCCAAATTATTATCTCGCCTTTGGATGTCCCCTCTTCCTTTTATGAAACCTTCCTTTATATTAAGTGGCTAATGTAACATCCCACCCCCGACTGGAAGGGTAGAATTAGTAATTTAGCAAAGGCTGAGAGTGATTGGGATTAATTATAATTGTTTATGCATACTGGTATTTGTAAACAGTAACATTTGTGCACATGAAATAACTGTATATGCATACATGACATTCCCGGTTTGCGTGCCTAAGACAATTTTATTTGGATTAACGTGATTATTGGGTTTGAAAAATTATTCTGAGTGCGCCATAAATTGTTTTCTATTTTAAGGGATTTTCAGGAATTTTTCTGGATTTTTTCGGAGAAAATTCCCGGACCGGAAAAAAATCGCCAAGTGGCGAACCGGTTGATTTTCTACTGTTATTTGATACTTACCTATTACTTATTTTGGTGGGACCCAAAAGTGGACCCTTCATAATTGTTGGAACCGAAACTTGGCTTGAATTATTTGGAAATTGTTTGATTTTTTTCAAAAAGTGGAATGGTAGGCTTGACTTTTCTTCTTTCCTCTCCTATTGCCACCTAGCCCTCACCATTTAA
>JANIPN010000002.1:53315901-53328196 GCA_027478595.1 Erythroxylum anguifugum
CACACATTCAGAAGCAAGTAGTTCACAGATTCAATTCACATGTCACAGACAGATAACACTTCTATGTCATCGCTTCCTAATACATCAGACCTTCTGTCCGGAACCCATAATCAGAACACAATCACTAACCCACCATTATCTCCACAATGAACATATAGTAATTGAGAGAAAGCCATCTAGGTCACTCACCTATAGCTTCCGAGCTAATGTCGGGGAGTTTCAGCAACATCGGTAGATCCACGCTCCAATTGTTCCTCTCTAATGGTCAAAGTATATAAACATTACCAACTGTTCAATCAGAACTATTTAATAATGCACATGTAGCAATTAAAATGTGTACAATGCATGTTCATGATATTCCCGGCATTATTCTGAAAATTCCCATCACAAAAATTTCGTCTACAAATTAGAAATCTAACGACACTAAAATCACTAAATTCAGATCTCTGTAGATCCAAAATTTAATAAAACAGTGACCAGAAAAATAATTACCCGCTCCCCTCACTTTGATCCAATCAATCCACGTCAATTTTGTCTATAAAAATTTCCAATTTTATATAGAAATGAAATTAAATATTCCACGAATCTAACGCCTCGAGAATCAGGTCAATCGGACGTCGGATGAAAAAGTTATGGTCGAAAGAGTGAAAAATTTTAAAATAAACAAATTCCATCAATAGCCGGCTCGCGATCGCGAGCCGTCGAAGAAAAACAGTATCGGCTCGTCGCTGCGACAGCTCGCGAGTGCGAGCCTCGGCAAAATGCCACCTCGCAATCTCGACGTCTCGCGATCACGAGTTCCTGAACAGTCGAGTTGTCTCGCTACTGCGACGGCTCGCGAATGCGAGCCACAGCTAAACCAGCAATCTCGCGATCGCGAGATGCTTCGCGATCGCGATTTTGCTCCTTTTTCCTTTTTTTTCTCCCATCTAAATTTTCAACTTGTTTAACTCTTTCCACAATTGTTCAAAATTTACAAATAAGGTCTCATTTGAAAGATAATTGAAAACCCTACAAGTTCCTTTAAAGATACTTGAACCAATTTCACCCCTAAGGGTGTCAAAATTTCAATCAAAGTTACTGCCTACTCTTAATGTTCCAAAGCAGTACAGTGTTTTTCCAAAGAGCATATCTTCCCATTTTCTTAGCCAAAAATTACAAAATTTATGTCAAAATAAATATCAAAACATGCCCTACAACTTTCACGAACAACAAGGAACCAAATTCAATTGCTAAATGGGTCAAAAACTTAATTAAAGATTCTGCCCCTACATTACACTTGAACAGTATAGCAATTTTCTAAAAATCATAACTCCTTGTCCAAATGTCAAAAAATTTCCCACTTTGTATCAATGAAAAGATCAGACAATATACTTCAATTTTCATGAAGGGCTTAAAAGCCAATTCCACTTCTAACTAGGTTAAATTCGCTTATGAATGTGACTGCCCTGTAACTAGCAGACTACCTAAATCAGATCCCATCTTTGAAAATTCATAACCCACAATTCTGACATCCAAAATTAGCATACTATGCCTCATTTTAAAGCTAATTCATTCCTCTACATCTTTCGATAAGACCATTTAAGCTGATTAAATTCATAGCAGTCCAGAATTTAGCTTCAATGTCCAATCATCACAAAGCCTACCCTTAACACATTTCCAGTACCAAGCATCTTAACATCCGAAAATCAACAGGTCATAACTCTCAATCTACATATTGAAAAATTGCATACTTGGTAGCGATAGAAAGATAACAAGGAAATCTTCAACTTTCATTTAGACCAATTTCACAAATTCAACCTCCATCAATCTAGAAAAATTCCTCAAAGTTTCAGGTCATCAAGCTCGGATTACTATTCATACAGCACATATCACTCATTTTCAAGACCAAATTTAAACCCCTTCAAGCTACAATTTGGCAAAACTTCCTTCACATAAAATGTAGCTAAATGTCTCAATTTTAATTTAAGACAAGCCTCACCTCATTTGCTCAATGACACAAAGAGTTATGATCAAAACATTGGAATATGTACAATGTCAAATTTCCAGCATTTACACTTAACTCATATTCCTCACCTTCCTTACCATTCCATACCATTTCTAAACCAACTCTTATCCATTTCACTTCATATTGCCACCATAATCAACTCATAACTATCCTTGCACAACAATCCTCAAAATTTCAGCACCCATACACAATCATATTCTCGTAAGAGATAATCATTTAACATTACTAAAATCTATCCAAAACACACAATCCACATCCTATACATGCTATATCATTTATCTTCAATCCATCTTAAATCCACCAAGAAAATAACCTACCCATATACACTAACACAAGTTCAATAAAATCAATGCTCAAGACATCACAATTAATGCATCAACTACTAATTTAAGAACATTAAACATAAATCTTACCAACTTAAGCTTTCACTCCTTTAATTCCTCAAAAGACATCAACTTCACTACTTCTCTTCACCACCCCTCACACACACGACAATCAACCTTCAAGGCTTAGGTTTGGATTTTCCAAGAGCAATCAAGTAAGGTAGAAGAACTTTAGTGTAGATGAAGCTTGGTAATATAACATGGAAGGAAGAAGATCAACAAAGAAGGAGGAAAGAGTGAGGTTACGTATGTGAAGGAGAAATCCCAACTAAAACACCAAGAGACCTTATGAAAAGGAGAGTGTCGTGAATGATATGCAGACATTAAATGATTTCAAGAGTGTCATGACACTTGGCATTTAATGGGAGGAAAACAAAAATCCAATTAATAGCTTTTAATAAAAGAACCCTAATAAAATGAAATCTTTGGTTCATCCAATTCCAATGGCTCTAATTACAATCCCAAAATTATTTACCTCAATTTCCAGTGCCATTAGACAGAAATTTTCAGTACTGAAAACTAATCGGCCGTCTGCCACTTGGCGATTTTTTCGGTCCGAAAATTTTCTCCGAAAAATTCAAAAAAAAATCCTAATATTCTCCAAAAATATAAAACACATAAAAATCACTCTAATTTAATTTTTCAAGCATCAAATCATATTTTTCACAGCAAAATCACAGTTAGGCACATATATCGGGAAATGTCATGAATGCATGTACAGTTCTTTTTATGTGCAAATTTTCACTATTCACAAATAAGGATACGCGTGAATATTTCAACTAATCTTAATCACTCTCGACCCTTTCCAAATTACTATTTTACCCTTCTCATCGGGGGTGAGATGTTACAACATCAAATCATGAACTCCGGTAATAAAGAAGAAGAAGATGCATGCCTCTAGATAGAGACTCCATACCTAGGCAACTCCACCAATGAGTGGTAGAAGAAATCCCTCAACAATTCTACCCGAAATAAGAAGACCGGTGATCAAGAAGAAGAAGCATGATTCAAGATAAGAATTCTTACCTCGATTGAAATCATCAACACGGGGATGAAGAAGACACCCGATGGGTATACCCTAATTTGGAAGCTTTTGGAGTCCCCTTTCGATGAATTGGATTTCTTTACCCTCTAAAGGAAAATCATGAATGATAAAGCTTTTGTCTAGCTACTTCTACACTTATGTTGTCATTTAAGTATTAGCTTGTATAAGTAATTATCATGGTCTCGTTTCGTTGTTCCATAGATTTTATAATGTTGTTGCTTTAGCTTTTCCTATATGCAAGGGAAGCATCTTGGACTTGTATGTCTATATTTCATTATATTTCAATAAATTTTAATTTTTCAAATAAAACTTTCTGTTACAAGCCCTTTAACTAGAAACTTGATCAATGATCTCAACTAGAAAACGTACAGTGATTCAAACTTAATTACCTTGAATTCTATGTCAACAAGAAAGGTAAAAAATAATAGAAAGAAATTTAAGCAAGGAGATAAGAAAAGTAGAACTCAAAGAAATGTCTATAAAAAGAAAGAAAGAAAAGAGACTTAAGAAAGAATAAAGAAAGTAAAGCTGAGGTTGAAAATGATTACAGAAGGAAAGAAAATAAAACACGAATAAATAAATAAGAATTAAGCCAAAAAATGATTATAGAAGGAAAGAGGATAAAAGGAAATAATGCACAAATAAGGAAAGAAGAATTATGGCTGAAAATGGTTACAAAAGAAAGAACGTAAAAGGAAAGAATCTAAGGATGATAATAGAAAATTTGATCCAAATGGAAGGATTAACATCAAAAACATGTGCAACAATTAAAGATAAAAAAATCTTGCAATTTTTTAGTGAAATATATTTGTGCAACAATTAAAGACAAGCAATTGTTTTTATATAACTAATATGACTCAAACTAAAGGAAAATAGATTAATACAACAACGATGTAATTTTGGCTAAATAGAAAAGAAGAGCATAAGGAACAATATACTGAAAAATCAAAGACTCAAGAATAAGAAAACGAAAGCAAGCAAGATTGAACAAGAAAATGAATACAACAATAGATGTAACTTGATTCAAAGAGTTTAGCATTGATATCAAATATTATGAACCTTGGTGAAGGAACACCTAACGCCTGAAATTAGTAAGGAAAAGAAGCTCTAGAACCCTTTTTGAATCAAGAAAAAAAGCCAACCTCATCCAAATTTATTGATTGGATCCAAAGTTATAAGTTCATCACTACAAATTACCTTAAAGAGACCAGATTTAGTTATTGACTAAAGAACCAAGAAAAAGTTCTCACAACAAAGAAACCTTTAAATTTTATTAATGATAAGTTGATTTTTATAATACACTAGATTGCCTCTTTAAATAGGTACGAAATGATGAAAATATTATAAAGAAATGTCTTCTTAACTATTCCTAAACATAACTAAATAGGAAAGACTTGACTTAGAAGGATTTCCTTAATTAATGGATACAAATTAGCCTTAAATTTGAAATCCTTCCAAAAATAACATGATAACTAATAACAATTAATGAAAGAAAGTCAAAACATAAAATTGCCATCTAACCCTACATTTTTACCCTTTTCAAAAGGAAAATATGTAGATTATTAGGCTTCGTTAAAAAGAAGAATGTGAGTCATCCCTACATTTTGGGCTTCAAGCATTATTTTCATATGTTGGGCTTTGTCCATCATTTTGAGCCTAAAGATAAGTAATTAATAATTCCTTAGAATCTCCGACTTTAGTCTGGGCCCCCATGTATCGTGATCAACACGGCGTTTTGTACCGTAGACACTGCGATAGTTAGGACGGACGTATAGTTTTCGTTTTTTTCCTTGTAAAATAATAATAATAATAATTCCTTAGAATCTCCAACAATAGTCATATTGTCTTGAATGTTCATGATCAACCTTTACAAAGCCTCATTCATGTGCTTAGTTCTCGCTAATCTCCATCAATTTATCAACACCTTATGTCAAAGGTTATTCTAGTTGATTAGAAAGATAATGACAGCCAAAAGATTATACAACATACTTAGCACCACTATTTCAACAATTTGGCTGCGTGATAATTTCTAATTTATCTTGTCTCGTTTCTGATGTGAGCTTGGACTTGACTTTCTAAACTCCCTTTTCTTTCAAAAACTTATACAAAAGATGCAAGTCTAGTTAAGATGTTTAGTTAATGTTCTAACTTTGATGGTTGCCATTTTTTATTTTGTATAAGGTGATGTTTATTAATCAATTTTTATCAAAATCGAAAAAAGAAGATAATTTGAACACATAATCATTTGTCACAAGCCTAGGAATTGAGGAAATATGGTTCAATTAAATATACTAAAAAATAGTCATAACATTTACAAAACTCAGATTTACCACTTAATTGTAAATGATATTATTCTTTTAAATCTTCCATTTCTAACAGTTATTGAAGCTGAAGTTAATACTATAGATCTTTTCAGCTAGCTCCTTTAATATGATTTTGGATCAAATATAGTATAGGCATCTTTACGTAAGTATTCTGAAAACTGTGCAGAAGCCACTGTCAATTGAAAATCTTCTGTCCTGGAGATAGAATCGTTTTTGGATCGAACTCAGCTTTCCTTGCCTGAAAGGTTGCCCATTTTGAGCCAAAATTTTTCATCCATCCCTCTTTGTTAGTATAATGGGCAAGATACTGCTTGGCTTCAATGCGGAAATTGTCAAGAAACTCCAATATTGCTTTATTTTGATCATCAAGTACCTGCCAACCATCTACTGTACCTGAAACCAGAAGCGCTAGAGTGTAGAATATATCTTCATCAGGTGTAGGCGCAGACATTCTATCATCCCATCTGCAGTTTAGTTGAGAAAATAGATATTAGGAATCTTTATATATAACGTACGGTTATAATGTCTTTAAAGAAAATGTATTGTATATTTGTATATACGATGACGCACTTGTTACGGTTCACTGGGTAGAAAAGAAGAGGTCCTGTGGTGATATTTTTTTTAAGAAGAATGTCCCTGATGACACCTGAATCAAACTCTGATACCCTTGATCTCGGTATCATGAGGTTAAGCCATGGATGTGTTTCGTTGTTCAATGGTCCGATGTCCACCCGTGTCAAGAATTGCACATAGGAGATGTCTTTTTCGAACATAAAGCCCTGAATAAAGTTAAGGTCCTTGATGGTGTGCTCCAATTCCTGTGAGAAATGCTCGAAACATGTCAACTCATGCTAAGTTGTGAATTAACTAACAAAATATATTCTACCATTTTGTACGACTTCACAGTAATATTTAGGTTAACTTGCAGTAGCACAGTCAGATATGGTTCAAAAGTAAACGACAAAATGTATATTATGCACCACAGGATGATTGATTTGGTACCTTTTTCGCTGCGATTTCTGTGAGATCGCTATAGTGCTTTGCCATCTCTATATAGTAGACAATGCCATGCTCTTTCACCAGGGATAGTATTCTGGGAACATCCGAAGGTGGGAAGAAGGAAGTGCTCCAAGCATTAGGGGTGCCGTTGTCTAATAGAATACCACCTTCTAAATAGTCCACCCCATTTCTTTCTTTTCTTCCACTAATTGCAATTAAACTCTCTTGATCTTTGGTGAAAGCAGAGAATTCCGTATACAACACTCTTGTCCACTTGACCTGTGATTGGAATCATCTCAAAACATATTTTTCATAGTATGTCTTTTCAATTGCTAGAAACATTAAAAGGCAAAGGAAACACTACATGTATTTTCAGGAAAAAAAATCAAGCAATATAAATAAATAATTTTTAAATTACCAATTTAACTTAAATATCATAATCTTAATGATTATTAAAATAACTAAATCTTTTCTCCAGGACTGTACCCTTTTTGGTGCCCGTGCTAGAGCAATCCTTGCCCTCGTGATGACTCCAAACTGCCCTAAACCTCCCAATACTCCGAAAAACAGCTCAGAATTTTTGTGTGCTGAGCAGGTGATCAGCTCTCCTTTACCTGAAACATAACGAAGAAACTTTCATGAACAGGACACTCTTGACATTCGTATA
This sequence comes from Erythroxylum anguifugum, assembly GCA_027478595.1. Taxonomy (NCBI): domain Eukaryota; kingdom Viridiplantae; phylum Streptophyta; class Magnoliopsida; order Malpighiales; family Erythroxylaceae; genus Erythroxylum; species Erythroxylum anguifugum. The sequence goes on from JANIPN010000002.1 coordinate 53,323,328, forward strand.
ATTTTGGTATTCGTAATAATATAAAATCTTGGACTTCTGGAGAGTAAGCAGCACTCTTTGTTAGGAAATATAACATAAATGGTCCACGTCCTAACTTAGTTTTATAAGTTAAGCTGTATCCATCGTTGACTTTTGAACATTCAGTTGTTTGCGCCGCCATTGGCTTCTTTTTTCCTACTCTCTCGCGTGTATAATTTCTTAATTATTTCTTTTATAATAAAAAAAAAGTAAAAGAGTTGTTTCTAAGATACTTTACAATTTCCAAATATATTTTTTCTTTGACTTTTATATTTTTCCTTATTTATTTTTTATTAATCTCCTTGTTCATGAATTAAGGATCAGTTTGACCCTTCTCAAAGATTCAGGACATGTTCATATATTTTTTGCCCATGTCCACACACATGTATCAACATCTAAGGTATACGCTAAATTGCAGTAAAACACAGGAGTTATAGTTGTAATTATTAATTTTTAATCCCTAAATTATTAGTATTATCTAATTGTCAACTACTTGTAATTGTGGATGTCTGCATTTCAAAATAGTTCAATTTAGCCCTAACACACAGTGGATATAGGGGAAGAGCATATGGAACGCACCAGTAACAACATCAAGTTCATAGACATTGCTGATTTGAGGTCCGAATCGAAATGTTTGCCCACTGATTCCTGCATTAGAGAGTGTACCACCAACGCTTAGGTGCAAATAGTCGGTCCAAGACACAGGTGCATATCCTTCTTGAAGGGACGCATTTAGGACATCAATCCACAACTGTTCGCCACCAACGTCGGCAAACAAGTGGCTTTTCGACAGCAGTACACCATGGGGGCGGCCGTTATTCATCTTGGTCATGGCCACCACCACTCCGTTCTCGGTCATGTCCTGTCCCCGGAGGGAATGGCCGGCACCCCTAATGGCAATACCGAAAGGATTAGTGCAATTGTAAGAAGATTTTATCAAGCTCGATATATCCTCGATCGATGATGGATATAGCACTGCCTTTGGCTTGTCATGAACAATGTTGCCGTAGTCGGTAGAGGCCAATTCTATGACAGAAGGATCATTGCGAAGCTTGCTTCTCAGTTCAGGTACTTGTGTACACGACAATATGTCTGGTTGGGCTGCAGAAAATAAGAGTTGGGAAATAAACAAGATAACGATCATTTTTGCTTCTTGGATTGGTGCCTTTTGGGTTGTGAAGAAATAAGAAGGGAAACGTAACAAGCGAAGCTGCTGTCTTTACGAGGTGGTGTAGGATATAGGAAGGGGCTCTTATATATAGCAGAGGATAGGAGTCCTGTACTTGTAATAGAGTCCAGATCCTCTGTTTAATATTATGATGTCTTATTGTGTCCAATAAATCTCAGCCATTTATTTATATAAATTCCGCATGGATCTCGCGTGAGTCCCGTAAAATAAATGGCTGAGATTCTATGAAACAGAATAAGACATAGTAATATTAGACAGAAGATCTTGATTCCTTATAATATGCCTATTATAGTCGAGTGTAGAAGGCTTTCGATATTTACAGGTATAGGAATATGTTGGTTTTGTTTTACAACTCTTAAATATTTAGCCAAAACATTGGCATTGGCTTTCATGCGTAAAATCTTGCTTCTTAGTAAGGTAATAAAGGAGTTAAGATTTTTTGTCCATTTTATCTCGTCCTTACCTTGTCCTATAAATCTCAGTCATTTATTTATGTGAATCTCGCGTAGGTTACGCATAAATAGATGGCTGAAATTCATAAGACAGGATAGAAACAGGATAAAATGGACAGAGGATCCTGTCCCGTAATAAAGTATCTTATGAAATGTTATTTTTTAAAACATGGATATATTAATATTTTCAAATACAATCAATTTTTTATATTTATTACACAAAAAGGTTTCATAAAATTTATTAAATTATTTTTTAGAGACTTCATTTGTTGAAATATTCGTGAATCGAAAACAAGAGAAAAGTTCATAGAATTAATTTTAAAATTTTGCAATACTAACATAAAAAAATCAAAAATAATAATAAAGTACTCAAAATTTAAGTTGTTACAAAATTAATTCATTTTTAACTCTTTAATAAACGATGCTGATATGACATGCTACTTCAATAAAATCCAGACATGTAAATTTGTACGTCAATAATTTTATTAAAATAAACTTAATATGTAATCCTAATTTTTAATGAAAAAATAAGAGAGATTAATATTACTTATGTTATAAGGATTATAACATAAGTAAAACTAATATAAAAAATAAATATTAAAAAATATATATAAAAAATGTCAAATAATAAGTTTGCAAGATAAACGTGAAGATGTATTTTTGAGTATTGTGAAAATTATGTGTAAAATATAAGGACAAAAGAGACTAAAAAATAGACTCATTAATTAATCTGAAAATTCTAACCAAAAAAACCACGTGAGAAGTTCTAAATTTGAACTTCTTAAAATGTTGCATTTGAACTACCAAAAAAGTCAAATATATTAAAAAATATATTTTAAATTTACTGTCAAATACTTATTTTTTAAAAAAAAATTTGTGACAGAAAAAGTGGACGATAAAAATCTCTCATATTTTCTTGTTGTTTACGGAAAAGACTCGAAATATCGATAAACATAATTATGTAATCGATCGTTGTACCATTTACTTTTGCATATATACATTAATAAATCAATCATCAAACGTTTAGAAACCAATATTATTTGAAGCTTATATTATATTAACTGGACGGAGCCATGCTTTGAGGGAGGGGGGCATGGCTGCTCCTTTCAAATATTTTCTTTTTAAATTATTTATATAATTAAAAATTTTAAAATTACAAATATAAGTAGCTCCCTTTTAAATATTTTTACATTTAGATGTTGGCTCTCGGTCTCCATCGCATCAACTAAAGACCAGATGAACAACAAGGGGATCCATATTTTATTACTGTTCGAATTCTTTCCGATTCTTCATCCACAGTTTTCCCTTTTCTGATTTCACTCCATTCTTTTACGGTGCCCTAAGGTGTTAGAAAGACCTAACTCAACTCTAAAAGTTAGCTAAAGAGGAGGAGATTTGTACATTATTATAAATTATTGAATGCTCTTATAGTTGTCCGATGTGGGATTTCTGACACACCTCCCTCAGTCCAGAGCAAGATTGGACATTTGATGGACATATTAGACAAAGAGACATAATCGGGTACCGCTCCAAACCATCGAGACAAATTGACTCTGATATTATGTTAGAAAGGCCTAATTCACTCCCAAAAGCTAGCTCAAGGATTAGAAAAAGAATATAAGTAATTGAGCTATATTCATATGTACAAATCATAAAGTGTAGGTTGCATTTACATTTATCCGCCTTTCACACAACGCAGTGAATAGGATGTTTAAAAGAAATATAAAGATTAAAGAAAACGGTTCAGAGCTAACAAATTTTGTAGTTAAATGAAGAATAGTTGCACTTAACTCGTTCAGCTCATTTAGTCACGCTACGGTACTGATACGTTGAACCGGATGTACAAGCTGACTTTGTTTATATGAAGCTAGTGTACAATGTATGTTAATACCTAAGACCAACGCGAAAATGACAGGTCAATTGAGAATAATTATACGTTAGCCCAAGTGACAGGAAGCACGAGTTTGACTCCTGAAAGTCTGAAACCCACATTGCAAAGAATTAAAGAATGCCGTCCTTTTGTATAGAAATTAAATAGAAAAGGGATTTTGTTAAAATATTAGAGTTCATGATAGATTAAAGAACTGTGTAGCTGTTGAAAAATGACCAATTCATCATTATGTGATTTTACTTTATGTAACAATTAAAAGACCGACTTTATCTATAATTTGGATATATGCAAACATCGATACAATCGTAATCGAAATTATATCAGTCAATTGATATATGTTTGTAATCAAGTTAAGGGAATTTGATTCTTTTTTTTTTTGGTACAAAGAAAACTTAAAACAACAAAGCAAAGGAAAAAATAACAAAAAACAGAGAACGAAGCCTAGCTATCGAACTCTCTCAAACAAAGTTCCAACAGTGTCACCATCAAGAGCCGTGAGGACTGAACTTGGGGGAGACAACCAAAACTGAAATGACAGCTTATCATGACTGCCCATCTTTGCTAAAATATCAGCCACACTATTACCCTCCCTGAGAATGTGATCACAAGACACCTCCCATTCCCAGTTAAGCATATTTTTAATATCTTCAATGAGGTTTGAATGAGGATGGAAGGAAGAATCAGTACTGTCAACTAATCTCAAGGCTTCCATAGAATCTGAGAATAAAGCAACTCGTTTAAATCCCTTATCCCAAGCAATACGAAGCCTTGTTCTTATTGCAAGCAATTCAGCACTCATATTAGTGTCTCGGCCAATATATTCAGAAAAACCACCAAGCCATTTGCCCTGACCATCACGGAGGACTCCACCAATACCAGCATCACCCGGGTTTCCCAAAGCACTCCCATCCACATTAAGACTGACAAAATTAGCCACATGCCGTTTCCAACTGACTAACCTGCTGCCTCTATGACTTGTAGCACTAGGTTTGAAAAAACTTTGATTCCACTCCCTTATAGCACTGGCGACAGAGTGGAATTGTTCAAGAGGAGGAACGATACAATCCTCTATAACTTCTCTATTTCGAATACACCAAATGGACCAAACAATTGCCAAGAAAGTGATATCGAAACGATCACCATTGGCCAATAATGCAGAGTTCAAACAATTAGCCTTAAACCATTGGAAGAAAACAGTAGAATCTGAAAAATTACCACCAAGTGGAAAAAACTTTCTCCAAATTTCCTTCACCTGTGGACAATCAACAAAAAGGTGAAAAATTGTTTCAGACCCCATACCGCATCGTTTACACCCCTCA
>JANIPN010000002.1:53385125-53396107 GCA_027478595.1 Erythroxylum anguifugum
TTGTAAGGTTTAAAGTGAGCCTTCTAACCTTTGGCATCTTCGCCTTTGTCCCTTCATTATATCGTTAATTTGAGACATACTTATTTTATCTACCTTGCTAAACCTCGCTAGAGAATTGTACCAAACCCTTCTTATAGACTCTATAGCAAGTTTAAACAATTGAAGAACTGCTTCGGGGCACACTTTGCAAGCAACAAACATAGTCCACGAGATTCAATGTCCTTATTCGAAGTTACACTTTTAAGAAGGGAAAGAAAAGACATCAACCACTGTAGAGAATCATTTAAATGGATAAACCCCGTATATTTAAAGAGCTTTAGGTGAAAGGCACAAAAATACATAACCTTGGAAGAAGCATAATTGGTTATAAAGCTATCAAAACACATACCTCATTATATAGAAATGGAGCATTACACATTATTCATCAAAAGTTTTCAAAGCATACAAAGTAAGGGTATTCATCAAACCTATAACATATAAAATTGAGCAATTACATGGGTTTGAGTTTAAAAAAAAATGCACAAAGACTTTGTTGCTTCTTTGCATGGGAAATAAGTATTGGGCATGTTTAGGAAGCTTAATCTATTTATAGTAGCTAAACTTTGATTGGCTGATAACCATAATAGAAAGGAAGCCTAAGGAGCCATGTTTCAACTCCATACCACCCTATGCCATTCTTTAATTTCACCTATTGTCCTAAACAATTCCTTGTATGATTTATTACTGAATTTACTAGATGAATTCCTAAGCCATTAATACATGTCCTCCTCTCCATATGGGGATAATATTAAGGTATAATATTCTCCAATCAATAAAGATATCACACCATTGATTTGAATCAATCACTGCTTTGACATTAGCATAAAACACTTTTTAAAGGATACCCAACTTTTAATGTTGTAGAAAAATTATATCCAAATTTGTTTAAATAGTGCAATTTAGATTTACTGTTTCGTAATGCTTTTGAATTTTCCAAACACATAAGATGCTCTTATGCTTTAATTAGTAATAAGAATCTTATTCCTTTTATAACTATTCACTTTGATATATAGGCTCCTACTCTAACGTCTTCCTCATCTGGTTGTAGATGGTTTCACCTTAAAAGACAGTTGTACTAGGATGACATAGTTTTACTTATTGTGAGCTAAGAATAAGGTTTTTCTTGTTTTATATCTTTACATAAAATCATTGGCACACAATTTGATGCTAAGGTTAAGATTTTGAGGACTGATAATGGCACATAGGACATGAAAGGTAATTTTCGTGACTATCTTGACTCATATGAAATACTGGACCAGAATAATTGTGCTAATACAAGTGCCCAAAATGGAGTTTCTAAATGGAAGAATAAGCACTTATTAGAAGTGGCTAGACCCCTCATGTTCACTATGAATGGCCCAAAAGTGTACTAGGGTGATGTAGTACTTTTCATTTCATTTCTTATTAATAAAAGACTCTAAAAAGATTAGACTTTAAAATTCTTTAGGAAATGTTGCAAGGTACAATTCTTACACTATGCCTCCTAAATTTTTTGAATGTGTATATTTTGTTCACAAGAAAATGCAGGGAAATTTGATCCTCGTGCTCTTAAATATGCATTTGTTGGGAACTCTACAACTAAAAAAGGTTATAAATGTTATCATCCACCAACTTGATTTTTTTTTAAGTATGGATGCCACATTTAAGGAATTAAAGCCCTACTTTTCTTCATCCTAATCAACTCTTAAAGGGGAGAATAAGGAAGAAGAGGACTCACCAAATTAGTGTGCCTATGCAGATTTTTTAATCCAGTCATTGATAATGAGCATGAAAAACCTAAAGATGAAAAGTTTAATAAGTCAGATTTGAAAACATATGCTTGAATAAAACATATAGATAAATTTATTGAGCATGTTGTACCTAGTTAAATGTCATCTTTGAATTTAGCTCCTGTGAAATCATCCAATGAGTCTCCTTTATCTCTTAAGCATTTTGATTCTGATTCTCCTACTATCAATTTTGATGTTATTAGAAAAGGTGTTCACGATATCTAACTTTAACCTATGTCTAACTTTCTTTCATTTGATTCACTATCTCCTTCCTATAAAGCCTTTGTATTGTTGTCGTCTTCTATTTCTATCCCATAGGATTGGTAGGAAACTCTTAGTGAACCCAAATGAAAAGAAGCCATGGTTAATGAGATGAACTCGTGGAATTAGGCAAGGGGACCCATTATCACCTTACATCTTTGTCTTGTGCATGGAGAGATTAGGGCATTTAATTGATAGCGCAGTGGCTCAAGGCAATTGGAAACCGATAAAGCTAAGTCGGAGTGGGCCTGGGCTATCTCATTTATTCTTTGTCAACGATCTCATCCTTTTTGCTAAAATTAAAGACGATCAGATTGGTTTCATCCAGGGGACGTTGGATGCCTTCTACATGGATTTAGGGTAGAAAGCAAGCAAGGAGAAGACCCGATGTTTTTGTTCCAAAAATGTTTCTTGTCCCCTAACTCGATCCGTTAGTAGGAAAATGAGTTTTCAACTTGCAAATAATCTTGGAAAGTATCTGGGTGTGCTGCTTATTCACGAGCGTACCTCTAGGCAAACATACCAATATATTATTGATAAGGTCCAACAACAGCTTAAAGGTTAGAGAGCTCAACATCTTTCTTTAGCAGGCAGAGTAACCTTAATTCAATCAGTACTTTCAGCATTGCCCATTTATACTATGCAAACGATTAGACTTCCATGACAGTTGTGTGATGATTTGGAGAAGATTGCGCGTTCTTTCTTATGGGGTTCCAATCCCGATCAAAGGAAGTCTAGCTTGTTTAGTTGGGATAACATCTGTCAACCCAAGAAATTAAGGGGTCTTGGTTTCAGAAGAATTCGTGCTAATAATGATGTCGTTCTCTCCAGACTTGGTTGGTTTTTGATTACTAAACATGATGCTTTATGAGTTCGGGTTCTTAAAGCCCAGTACAAGTTTGATGCGAATAGTATGCCTCCCATTCTTGACTCTACTGGGGGATTGATGGCTTCGAGAAGCATTGCCTCTATGTGGAGATAGTGACTTGACTATAGATACCTCTTGCCCAAGGTGTGGAGATAGCGAGACGAATCTTCATGTGGTAAGGGATTGATCAAGAGCTCGCAACTTTTGGTTGGCGTTTCCTATGACAATAATCAGTCATAGTTTCTTTACTATGAGCAGACTAGATTGGCTAAAAAGTAATTTGCAAAATAAGCATGAAGTGCATGGCTTCGAGTGGCCAATTATTTTCGGCACGTTGTATTGGTTTCTTTGGTTTTGGCGTAATAAAAGCATCTTTAATGGTCAATTCTTATAGGTAGCCAATCCTACGCTAATTGTTCTTGATTATGTGTCCTAGATTTATAAGGCTAAGGACTTGGTTGGATGTACTTTAGTAACGCTAGATTCTCGGGTGGAGATAGTTGATAGGTTGGGTTAGCCCTCCTTCAGGTTGGGTTCAATTGAACACTGATGGGGCTTATAAATCTTCCTCATCTCGTGCTTCAGTTGGTGGTGTTCTTCATGATAGTTCTGGGAGTTGATTAGATGATTTCACTCATAATATTGGTTTTTGTACATCTGTTTGTGCAGAGCTATGGGGTGCATTTTCGGGATTGCTTCTTACTTGGGACCTTGGGTACAGGCGAGTTGAATTGAAGATAGATTCATTAGTTATCATCAACATGCTTTCATCATTGGGGAATAGGAGGCAAGAGCTCAACTCTTTAGTGATGGGGATTCAAAATCTGCTTACTAAAGATTGGAATGTCAAGCTTCATCATGTTTTTCGGGAAGGCAACAGACTTGCGGATTGGTCAGCTAACTATGTTGAATCTTTTGAAATTAGAGTATTTTTTCTTCAATCACTTTCTATGGGTTGTTCTGGTATCCTTTTAGAGGATATAGCTGGGATCTCTTTCCCTCAGATGGTTGCTTAGTGCTACTGGTTCATTCTCCTTTTGATAAAAAAAAAAGACCAGTAGGCTACAAATGGGTGTTCATTATTGAGCATAAGGCCAATGGAACTGTTGATAGATTTAAGGCATGATTGGTGGCAAAGGGGTTCATCCAAAGCTATGGTATTAATTGTCAAGAGACATTTGCTCTAGTGGCAAAGACTAACACGATTAGAATTATTTTGCCTTATGCATCTAATCTCAGCTAGGATTTAAAATAACTTGATGTTTAAAATGCATTTTTACATAGGGAGTTGAAAGAAGAAGTTTGTATGAAATTCCCCTTAGATTTAACACTAAAAAATGAAGGAAGGGCTTGTCAATTAAAAAAGGCACTATATGGCTTAAAGTAGTCTCTTAAGGCATGTTTTGATAGGTTTTTTTTTAAGAAGAAAACTTCATTAATAACCATTGTTAGCAGCTAAGGCTGAAGAAATACAAACAGGGAAAGATAAATTCCAATAAACAAGACACGACATAGAACTAGCATGTCTCACAAGAGAGTGAGCTGCACAGTTCGCAGATCTTTTACAAAAACCAAAATGAATATCATTGCTGGAATGACAAAGAAATAAGCAATCATTAATAATCAAATCTACGTCGGACCGATTGCAACTAATTGAGATAAGGCTCTGAATAACCAATTGCGAATCTGATTCAATAATAACAAAATGTAAGTTTTGCTTTTTAACCTAGCTTAAAGCCTCACGGATACCCATAGCTTCTGTTGTAGACGGATCCAAAACCCCTAGAAAAATATTACCACTAGCAACTATACAATCGCCATTACTATTGCGAACAACGAAGCCAGTCCCAGTCTTTCTAGACTCCTTGAAAATAACAGCATCTGTGTTGATTTTAAGGTAGCCATCCGGTGGTTTTTGCCACAAAATAGGGGCAGAAAGGGCGTTGCTTAACACTACAGGTTGGCATCTCCTAGAAGTAGTCCAATTCCTCAACATCGATCAGACAAGAAAAAGAATAGCTTGGGCTGAATGCTTAAGGCCATGCCAAACCAAATCATTCCTATTTTTCCACAAAGGCCAACAAATGGAAATAACCAAACACAAATCATCACCAGTATAAGTATGTGTGACAAATGAAAACCAAGCAGGCAGCACAACAGAGTTAGAATGAAATAAACCCAATTGAGAATGTGACCACACCTCTCTAGCATAACTGCACTCAAATAAAATATGTGAAATAGATTCCAGCCCAATACCATAAATAGAACACAAAGGCAAAGTATCCACACCTTTATGTACAAGAAGAGCACGAACTGGCAAGCAAGCATATAGCGAACGCCAAAAGAAAATTTTCATCTTAGCAGAAATGTTCAAAGATCAAAACTTCTTCCAAAGAGGAGAGTGAAGCACCTGATTCAAACCTTGAGGAACAGCATGAATGAAATGATAAGCGCTTTTAACCGAATATATCCCTTTCCTATCAAAGACCCAAACCTAATCATCAATACTTCGTTGAAAACTCAAAGGAATCTGGAGAATTAAATCTCTATCTCGCTCATTAAATAAAGATGAGATTAATGACAAATTCCATTGTTTAAGGTCATGTAGGATCAAATCCGAAACTCGAAGATTTAGCTAAGAATCATCAAGAGTCGAAGTGACATAGGGATGCTCCTCATCTGGCAACCAAGGGTCAGAAAAAACTCTAATGGTACTACCATTTCCAACATGTTTCCTACATCCTTTTTTAACAAAAGCAATGCTAGAAAAAAAATACTACCCCAAGTATAGCTAGGATTAGTACCTCTTTTAGCATCCCATATAGTGCTTCGAGAATAGCGCATTAAGAGAATAGTAGCGAGCCTTAAGCACTTTGGCAACCAATGAAGAATTGTCAGACAGCAACCTCCAACACTGTTTCCCAAGCAAGGCCATATTAAAATCATGAAAAGTCCGAAAGCCCATGCCCTCTAGATGCTTCGGCCAGCACATTTTATCCCACGCTATCCAAGAAATGCCTTGCTTTTGTCTTACTTTCGTATCCCACCAAAAAGAATTAAGCACCGTCTCAACCTTTTTACACACACCCATCGACAATCTAAACACAGTCATAGCATAGTTAGGAAGAGACTGAGCAACAGATTTCAGAAGGACTTCTTTGCCAGCCCGAGAAAGAAATGTCCTATTCCAACCTTGCACTCGCTTCCACAACTTCTTCTCAATAAAGGAGAAAATTTCCTTCTTATCCCTCCCAATAAAAGAAGGTAAACCCAAATAAGCAGCTTCCATAGATCTTAATTCAACAGAAAGACAGGAAGAAATTACATTCCTCTGATGGTTTGGGGTGTTGGAGCTGAATCTAATAGAAGACTTGTTGAAGTTCACGAGCTGACCCAAATCCAGTTCATAAGTATGTAAAATATCCTTAATAGCTTCAGCCTCTCGAAAATGAGTAAAGAAGAAAATATAACTATCGTCAGCAAAGAAAAGACGTGAGACAGAAGGAGCACCTGCAGCAACCTTACTTCCATGAATAGCTCCACGACTCTCATATGATCAGATCATAGATGACAGCCCCTCCGCACGTAATATAAGCAAATAAGGCGAGAGAGGATCGACCTGTCTCAGTCCTCGCTCAGGATAAATGGGCCCTAGCAATTTATCTTCATGAGTTACATAATAGTGAGCACAACAAACACATAATTTAACTAATCTAACCCATTGTATATGGAAACCCAAACGGATTAGCACTTCCTCTAAATAATACCACTCAATTCTATCATACGCCTTGCTCATATCAAGCTTAAGAGCAACTTTACCTTCAGCCCCTTGAGTCTTCCTTTTAAGAAAATGGTTAATCTCGTAAGCCACAAGGAAATTATCAAATATAAGTCTATTTGGAACAAAAGCACTTTGGTTTTTTGAGATCAAACCAGGGAGGATTTGCTTCAATCTATTGGCAATCATCTTCATTATTACTTTATACAAAGTATTGCATAAAGCAATTGGCCTCAAATCTGCCAAAGTCTCTAGCAAACTCTTCTTTGGAATTAAAACAATGGCTGTCTTATTCAAATCTTCAGGTAGATAATAGCTATGAAAAAATGAAGGTAGTCCCAAATTACATCCTCCCCTACAATTTTCCAACAATTCTGGTAGAATGTCATGTTCATCCCATCCATGCCAGGACTTTTATCAGGATGAAGACTAAAAACTGTACACTTTACCTCCTCTGCCATATAAGGATTTAACAAAAAATCATTATGAGTTTTAGAAACTTTTGGCACAAGAGTAGCAGCGGCATTACCTGTACTTGCTTGAGTTGCTGTAAAAAGATCCTTAAAGTAATCCACAACAATATCAGCCAAACCAGAATTCCAATCCCTAGTCACTCCTGTGGAATCTTTTAATTGAGTGATATGATTTTTCCTCCTCCGCTTAGAAGCAACCGCATGAAACATTTTTTAATTTGAATCCCCATCTTGAAGCCACAACATTTTAGATCTTTATCGCCAGAAGATTTCCTGCTATGGAAGTGTTTCGTGATATTATTCTTGAAACCGACAAAAATCAACCTCAGACAGTCCACCCTCTCCCTTACGAGCCCATTTCATATCATCCTTCAAAGTAGTGAGCTTCTCCTTGAATTGCCCTGTTATCTCCTTCCCCCAACGTGCTAGAGTGTCACTGGAAACTTTCAACTTGTCCCACAAAGGAAGTCCATTATTTTGACGCCAGACCTCTTCGACCACAGAGAGAAATTAGGAGTCCTTTAACCAAGCATTTTCAAACTTGAATCTTTTAACGCCCACTTGAAATGAAACAGCCATAGGATCCAGAAAAATGAGAGAATGATCAAAAGAAGTTACATCCAAATTGCTCACCTTATAATAGGGGAACTTCCGAATCCATCTTGAACAAGCCAAAGCACGATCTAACCGTTCCTCAATCAAACCCTCAACATCGTTGCCACGAGATCAAGTAAACCCATATCCATGCATTCCCAAATCAACCAAATTGTTGTCCGTAACAGCAGCTTGAAAACCCAGAAGGAGACGATCTGGCTGAGGGTTACCTCTACGCTTTTCTGATTGATGGAGAATATCATTGAAATCCCCAATAGAAACCCAAGGCAAAGTCGATTTAGTGGCAAGATTTCGAAGTAAGTTCTAGCCCTCCTCCCTTCTATTACAGTTTGGTTCTCCATAAAAGCCCGAGACGCCAACTTTTCGTCCCTTTGATACAAATTTCGACATCAATATGTCTGCGAGAATACCCTAGCAGACGAGCATCATCTTTACTCTTCCGTAACAAAGCTAGTCCCCCACTTTGTCCTACAGGCTCAACACAAAATAAACCTTCAAAGCCCAGCAAGTTTTTTACACAATCTAACTTTTCCCTACTATATAGAGTTTCTATAAGGAAAAGCACTTTGGATTTTTTAGCGGAAACCATGTCCTTAAGAATACGAATTGCTCGTGGGTTACCCATCCCACAGCAATTCCAGCTTATACAACTCATGAGGATTGGCAGGCCTATTCCACAGGTCCCTCCAATAATATGTTTTTTGAACCCAAAGGAAAAGGAATCATGTGGCTATTCTTAGGCCCAGACGCATCCTCCTCCATTCCCTGATTATCAGGCCCAGACACATCCTCCTCCATTCCCTAATTATCAACCATACGTCTTCGTTTCAAGTCCAACAAAACCACTCCTTCATCAGCCGTGATAAGTGTCGCAGTCCTCTCCTTATCACTAGAATCCTCCACAATCTCCTTTCCTTTCCCACTACCAACTACAATATTGGCATTCAACACCGAGTTGTTAGTGCTACTTGCCATATGGCTTTCATAATTGTTGGTCCTTCCAAAATTAGCTTTGTCAACTGTCATCACCTTCGCCATCATCTCCCCCATACTCCCCGAAGTTCGAATTCGCGGTGGCATTTCACGAAGCCACTAGCTACCCATCACCGGTCGTGATTGTCTCACATTAGCACAGATGGATTCATCAAACTTCCTTGAGACATCTCTTTCAGTTGACTCGTAAACAACCTTAAAAAAAATTTCAGTATGGCCTAACATGCCACAAATGAAACAAATAGTAGATAATCTCTCATACTTAAAAGCCAAAGTGACCCACTCACCACCTTGTCGCTTAATATTCATCTCATGCTTGATGGCCTTGTTAACATCCACCGCAACTTGAATTCTCATATAATTACGCCAGATGCCGACAAAATTGTTCGGATCAGACTTAACAAAATCACCAATGAAACTTCTGATTGTCTGGGCAACTTTTTCAGACATAAAGCCAACTGGAAGTTTCTGAACCTGCACCCAAAAATCAGCCTTATGCAAAACAATAGTTTCCGATTGATCAGTCGAACAAAACTTTTTAATCAGTAACAGTTGATTGTCAAACGTCCATGGTCAATCATCAATTACCCTTTGCATATCCCGTTCATGAAAAAACTGAAAGATAAATATGTTAGGATCAAGATCCTTAACATAAACACCCATAGCAGGTCTCCACAGTGACGCCAATGTATCCTTCATTGACTGCGCATGAATTGGTTTCTTCGCTAAAAAGCTTCCTACTAAACTCCAACGAATGTCAAGCACACCTTCAATATCCCCTGCTTCAATAACCACCCCTTCTTCCTCTGTTTCTTCAATGGTCATTTGATGACATTTTCCATTAAGAAAATTTACCTCTGCAGACTCCATAGAAGAAACAAGAGAAAAAAAACAAAGAGGAAAATAGATCGAAAAAGCTTGTCAAAAACAAGACAGAAAAAACTTGTCAGAGGACAAGACTGATGAAAAAGGATTATTGTTCTCTAAGATCTAGGAAAACTTCCCTGTGTTTATGTTGGTTTGATAGGTTAAAGAAAGCCATGAGCCATTTTTGGTGTCATCAAAGCAATGTTGATCATACCTTATTTATTAAATACTTTAATGGTAGGATCCAGATACTTATTGTCCACGTTGATGATATAATAATAATATGGGATAATATGGAGGAAATGATTCAGTCGAAAAGATACTTAGCTTAAGAATTTAAGATTAAAGATTTAGGCAAGTTGTACTATTTCCTTGGAATTGAAGTTGCCAAATCTGATAAAGGAATATTTATTTCCCAGATTAAATACGATTTAGATATTCTTGAAAAACTGGCATGTTTGGTTGCAAACTAGTAGATTAAAAGCTTGTCAAAAACAAGACAGAAAAAACTTGTCAGAGGATAAGACTGATGAAAAATGATTATTGTTCTCTAAGATCTAGGAAAACTTCCCTGTGTTTATGTTGGTTTGATAGGTTAAAGAAAGCCATGAGCCATTTTTGGTGTCATCAAAGCAATGTTGATCATACCTTATTTATTAAATACTTTAATGGTAGGATCCAGATACTTATTGTCCACGTTGATGATATAATAATAATATGGGATAATATGGAGGAAATGATTCAGTCGAAAAGATACTTAGCTTAAGAATTTAAGATTAAAGATTTAGGCAAGTTGTACTATTTCCTTGGAATTGAAGTTGCCAAATCTGATAAAGGAATATTTATTTCCCAGATTAAATACGATTTAGATATTCTTGAAAAACTGGCATGTTTGGTTGCAAACTACTAGATTCTTTTATAAAATCTAATCCTAAATTACGAGGAGTTGATAAATCTGTTAACATTGGTAGATATTAACGACTACATCAAAAGTTGATTTCTCTCCCACACTAGATCTGATATAACATATGTTGTAAGTGTGGTGAGTCAATATATGCATGATCCTCGAGAGTCACATTTAGATGTTGTACTTCGTGTTTTAAGGTATTTAAAATCTACATTAATTAGGAAAAGGATTACTCTTCTCTAAACATGGTCACCAAAAAATAGAAGGTTTCCCAGATGCAAATTAGGCAGGATGTCCTAATGATAGAATGTCTACAAGGTTATTACACATTTACTGGTGGTAGTTTAATTACTTAGAGAAGTATAAAACAAGCTATTGTAGCAAGGTCAACTGCAAAAGTTGAATATAGAGC
>JANIPN010000002.1:53451557-53464770 GCA_027478595.1 Erythroxylum anguifugum
GACTTGCATCGTCTGTTTTTTTTTTGCTTCGACTTGCATCGTCTGTTTTTTGCTTCGACTTGCATCGTCTGTTTTTTTTGCTTCGACTTGCATCGTCTGTTTTTTGCTTCGACTT
The DNA here is from genome assembly GCA_027478595.1 of Erythroxylum anguifugum. Classification (NCBI taxonomy): domain Eukaryota; kingdom Viridiplantae; phylum Streptophyta; class Magnoliopsida; order Malpighiales; family Erythroxylaceae; genus Erythroxylum; species Erythroxylum anguifugum. Next base: position 53,451,673 of record JANIPN010000002.1, read on the forward strand.
GCATCGTCTGTTTTTTTTCTTCTACTTGCATCATCTGTTTTTTGCTTAGACTTGCATCGTCTGTTTTTTTTGCTTCGACTTGAATCGTCTGTTTTTTGCAAGTGTTATTATTTTATTCACTCTTTCATTCTGCTTCATGTTTGTCTGTCATCAAAATCTTCATTATACGTAAAGTCAAAATTCTGACTTAACAACAACCACACATGCTCAGGTCATTTAACCTATTTTACGTTATCTCTAATGATTAAACACCAATAGTTGCCACAAATAAATCCAAAACATAACTATTAAATATTGTATTTGAGATTCTAGCAATGGGTTTATATAAAAACAATATAATAGAGCATTCAGATCATCCTTACACAAATACCCAAACAATAGACATATAATAATATAAACAATCCCTAAAGAGAAAGAGATTCATCACTACATAATGAAGATATGCTCAAATTCCATCCTCATATTCGATTTAACCTTCGAATCGAAAAAAGGAAGATTAACCCTCCACGAATGCCCAAGAAGTATGAGTTCTATCACCCTTTTTGTTCCAAAAATGATCCATCCACTCTAAGCTGCTCAAATGTTGCTTTATATGAAAAAATAGGGTTCTAGGAAGATGCACGGTTGGGTACACGACCGTACATCCAATCGTACAAACCAAAACAAGAAAGTTTTGTGAAGATACACAGTTGGATACTATATCTATAAGAAGGATGCACTTTTGACATACACGGTTGGATACTCGGTCATGTATCCAAATGTGTATGTCAAAAGTGCATCCTTCTTATGTGTACACGATAGTATAAGTAGATACACAACCATGCGTCTTCCAGGTCATCTTGAAAACTTCATGTTTTGCATTTTCTTATCCCATCTTTATCCCAATTTGTCTCCGTCTTATTCCACAAAGACAAATGAGTTTGAAATCAAGATAAGCATCTTAAGGAATATGCTTTTAACTCATTTTAACTTTTGAACTTCCAAATTATGCCTAATACCAAATACGAACTAAAATGAGTATCTTAAGCATTTCATAACAATAATCAATAAGTGTAAGGAATGAATGTATAAACAATAAAGCACAAATCCAATTCCCTCAGCTTTTGACCGTCCTCGGGTAAGACAACAAAATCAAAGTCACAAAACAAAACATTTTCACAATTTCCATATTTCCCATAAAAAGATAGCCATAAGTAAAGAGAAATAAAATTCAAAATTATAGCAAGACTCAACATTCAATGCCTTTACTCATGATAAATCAACTATCATTTTCTTCAGAAATTCAGCAATCAAGGGGTAGACGTTGACAAAATGTGTTTAAGTATCATGGATTCATGGGTACACTCAAAACACCATTCATAACCATGACATGCCATAACTTTGCATATCATTTCATTTCTTCACCACTAAAATTCACATGAATAATCATGAATAAAAAGACTTTTCTAAGGTTGTAATGTAGGCTAAGGTTAAAGTGAGATGTATTTGGGTAATGTAGCACAAAAGCCAACAAAGAGAGTGAAGCAAGAGTAACACTCAATGTAATATCAAGCACAAAAACTAACATTCACCCAAAATTGGGCACTATTAGCTATAATGAATGCAAAAACTATGTTTCATAGCATTCAAGTTCTCACACGACAACCCTCATGAAGAATTAGGAATTAAAAGGAATAAATCATACAATTGATGACAACCAACACATTATAACCATAAGTGGTGATCCTTCGAAACAACATCTACCTCATATGCATCATACTTAAATCGCCCATTCTATACAACTTTAGGAGGAAAGACTAATAATGAATAACTTTGCAAAATAAATGCATTTCCTCTTTGATATTTTTATTTAAACATATTTTTCTTTCTTTTCTTTTCTTTTTCTTTTTCTTTCGCTCTTTTTTCTAATAAAAATTGGAAGAAGCTACGTCAACTTTTGGAATTCATTGATAATAGATAAAGTGACATTTTAACAATTATAACCAACCCACGTATAAGCACACCCCTACACCTATACTTTTGTGCATCTATAATCATCAATAATTAACAAATGCTCTACTAGCTTTAAGGATTAGGTAGGACATTTGGTTAGGTTTAAGGTATGTAATGTAGTTAGCATAAAAAGAAAAGGAAAATAAAGCTCAAGAGAGCTTAACAAAAGGAAAAATCATATCAATATGTAGCTCATAAAACAAAGAGTGCCTATCTCATTTTTATGTTAATGCAAGTAATAACAATGTGGTCTCAAATAGAAATTCAAAGCAAAGTCAGGATGTACATATCATAAAGGTCACATATGATCAAAAGACAATAAGATTGATATGGATATGTGAGTCAATAAAGGCTCAAAATATCACTGACTTGTGTCTACCACTAGTCACTACTCTTTTAAAGATAATTTATATTGACCAATCATAAGAGTAAAAATACATGCTCAAGTTGCTCTAGTCAGTTCACTCTCTAATTATGACAACATAGTCCAATAAGCAATAGAAAAAAAGAAATTGTTTGTTTGATTCACTCTCTTTTTGTTTGAAAACTTAAAAACACGTAAAAATAAATAAACTTAAAAACACAGATGCATATAAGAAACAAACAACATAAAAGCACATTTATAATCCTAACAAATGCAAAATTGTAAAGGACAAGAAACAAACTTCCCTTAGGTAGCCTCCCAAGCAGCGCCTTTGTTTATTATCACTGGCTCGATTCCTTATTTTTCTCATCACGTGATAAAATTATGATCTTCAGGTGTCATAACTTCTGTCTTTTCCACTTGAGGTTCTTTAAGATAGGGCCTGAGTTGATGACCACACTCATATTCAGCGTCTTCCCTATCTTCAACCTTTTATTCTCTACTGAATCCCTACATTGTTGAAAAATCTACAACATCTTTTCACCGTTTTGCTCTTTGTTTAATTTCTCCAGTCTGCTAGGTAAAGGTGAAAGGTTAGTCTTAACAATAATTAGGGATTGAGTACTCACCTTTAAGCTAAATGATATATTCCTTTCTCCTTCAAGCTCCTTCTCAATTTCTTCTTCACAAGCAATCCCTTCGAGTAGTCATCTCAAGATTCTTAAACTCCTTTCCACTATATAAGGTTTCTGCACTAACATTCCTTAGATTCACCTCAGGTTGAGATGGTTGCATCTCTTCGCTTTGTGATTATAGGAAGTTGATAGCTACCATCAGCTGAACCATCTGGCTTACCAAGTTTTGGATTCTAGACCTTTTATCTTGCTGGAATTGTATCACATCCTGATGAAATTGTAGAGTTGTAGTAGCAAGAGACATAACTAAGTCTTCCAGAGATGTACTTGAGTTGAAATAAGAGTCTTCTGGTCTATCCGGGAATTGATGTGCATCCTGCAGCCCATCTAGGAAGTAGTTTTGCTAGCTATCCCCTTCATAATTAAAGTTCTTATGATCACTCAAAACTTGGTTATAGAATTGGGTATATGGGTTATAGGAAAATTTTCCACTAATAGCATTAACAATGTCCACTAGTGACACACTCCCTTCAATGTGTCCTTTTTATACAAAAACAAGTGAAAAGATCAAGAAATAAATGAAAAAACTAATTATAAGCAAATATATACAAAGCATCAATTGAAATCCAAAACTAAAACTAAAGCACCACATTCCTTGACAGTGGCACCAAAATTAAACTAAAAAAATTAAATCAAATCAAACAGTAAAAAGTCAAAAAATTGATGAATGAGTCAATCTCAGCCTACACACAATCAGACATAATTCATTGTCTTATTGTTTTCACACCTCTCTTATAAACTATTAATTGTAGATTAACAACAAGCTCTGTTAATCTCGATTTTCTCTTAGTTTGTGTTTAATTAGAATAAGCTTTTTAACTAAACCTAGCTATCAAACAACCTAAAACATGCTATCTACATTTAGTAAGACACCCGCATTATGAATTAGGAAAATAGATTAATCTAGGTAACATCCATACAAGCTCAGGTCATTTAACCTATGTTAAGTTATCTTTAATGATTCAACATCATTAATTGCCACAAATGAATCCAAAACACAACTATTATGTATTGTATTGGAGATTCTAGTAATGGGTATATATAAAAACAATCTAATGAACGCATTCATATCATCTTTACACGAATACCCAAATTAATAGACATGGATTAATATAAACAATCCCTAAAGAGAGATAGATTCAATGCTACATAATGAAGATATGATTAAATGGATCCTCGACTTCAAATTCACCTCCGAATAAAAAAAGGAAGATTAGCCCTCCATAGATGCCCAAGAAGTCGGAGCTCTGTCAGCCTTTTCGTTCAAAAAGCAATCCATCCCTTTTAAACTGCTTAAATGTCGCTTTATATAAAAAACTATGATTCTGGGAAGATGCATGGTTGGGTGCATGACCTGTATCCAACCATGCAAACCAAAAGATGAAAGTTTCTTGAAGATACATGGTTGGATAGATGGCGGTTGGATACATGGTATGACAAAAGTGCATCCTTCTTATGTGTGCATGGCCCTGTAAGTAAATACACGATCATGCATCTTCCAAGTCATCTTGAAAACTTCATTTTCTTGCATTTTCTTGTCCCATCTTCACCCCAATCCATCTTGTTCTTGTTCCATAAAGACAAATGAGGTTGAAATCAAGAAAAACATCTCAAGAAATGTGATTTTAGCACATTTTAGCTCTTGAACTTCCAAATTGTGCCCAATACCAAATATACACTAAAATGAGTATCTTAAGCATTTCACAACAACAATTATTAAGTGTTAAGGAGTGAATGTATAAACAATTAAACACACATCAATCTTTCAATGTCCCATAGCCTTTCAGTATCAATAAAGGCACTAGTTCTAATAGGATGTATTGTCATGAGATTTGAACATTTCAAATTTCATCTAACTCATACTACTTATCTTGAGAACCATTCTTTTATAACCATACATTGAACAAAAATTATGTTCAATATGTCTATAAGATTATATCTAACCTTTTGGATATCTCATAACCTTTTATGATACAATTTAATTATAAACTTTGTGGATAATATATCCTTCAACTAGGCATCACATCCTTAAATCATTAACTTTGACTCTTTCAAAGACTTGGCATTTCATATCTAATATGAAATCTTGCTAATTGATTCAATTGGAACTACTGAACGTAAGTCATTATACTAGGCATAGCTATAGAAGAAATAATATTTTATTATACAATATCTCATATTATATTTTCCTCTTTACATAAATCTATAATCTTATGAAATTTTATTGTGAAAGTATTTACTAAAGAATCTCATACCCTATAGATAACCAAAAATTAAAAGCTTACCAAAACAATCTCATTAAAGTGTTTTCAACATTCTCAATGCTTAATTTCTACTTAGATTTAAACAATTTGAACTTTTTAAAATTTTAAATCCACATTTCATTTAATACAAATAACTATATCAAATAATGTAATTAATAAGCATTATCCTTTTATTAATTGTTATTTCATCCAATACATCGCACGCATAAATTTAACAATTCAATACTATCATCATCCTTTCACCAAAGGTTGATTTGGTTATTCTTCAACTTGATAAGTTTCATGAATTTTATACGATTCATAATCAAAAGGATACACATATCCTCATATATAACTTTATGATTCTCGTTATGTTGATTTAACCAACATGGAATAAAATTATAGTCTTAGTTATCTAACTTTATATTCTTACCAGTTATGTTAAGCATAAGTCTCCTTTGATCCAACATATACAAACCATTTGTATAAAATTAGATCAACCACTTTTACTTAACAAATGATTTCTTATTATGCTTTGAACATTATAATAATATTGAATCCAAATTCAGTATCAAATGCTCATAAGCATGAACTAGAAATGCATATGATATCTATTCAGTATCATATCACGTATAGGCAAGAAAAGTCATGAAATCATTTTCTTCTAATAATAACTATTATCATTTTATGTTAAAGCCTTTAATTGTAGTCCACAATTATGCTTTTAGCAGGCTAAATTAAGTGGAACAATGCTAAAAAAGTACTATACCTTTTTGCTCTACTCTTGCAACCTTTTGCATCTTGCTATCATTATGTTGACTCACATCTTACATGTTATCATCAAAGTTTATGAGACATTATTCATCTCAAAATGTCAATACATTTTTTTCTTCTATATGATTTTGACATATCTCTAAAATTTTGTCACCGGATCCTTAATAGGGATTATAGCAAAATTGCATAATGGGCATACAATCTTTCTTTTCTAACTTTGAGAACTGTTCTCAAACATAATCTTATGTCCAAGAAATTTGGTTCACTAACTCTTAGTATCAACTATACTAAACAAGGTAATTTCCATTTCGAACAAAATATAAATGTATGAGAAGCAACTAATTAACTCTATATCATGACTACCAAATGAGATTAGGACTTTAATAATGTATTTGGTTACTCCCACTATTTTATTCAAAATAATATCCCTCACTACTACTCGGAAAGATTATGCTAATCTTCCTAGTGGGCTAGGATCCCATTCAAATTTATTTGATCTTGAGTTTGCTCAAAAAAACTAGCTAAACTTAAATTAGGTAAATAACAACTTTATCAATCACATCTTATATGACTTCTAGATCTATTAGGTGACAATTCTTGCCGAAACACATCTTATACGTTATTCCTAACCTTGCCTCTAAATTTATGTGATCATGAGTTTACTCATTCAAATCACACAAGTTTAGTTAAGTAGAATCCACTATTATAGGACTAAAAATTTTTGGGTTAAAGCAGCCTTGAGTTTCCTTAACTAACCTACAATAAAAATGAACTTTGGTTTATTCTTATAACAATGAATGAAAACAATTACGTTCTTAACGTGTACTTAATATTCTAACGAGGGATTTTAATTTTGTTTGTCTCAGCAATCATAAAATTGTATGTAAAATATCATACGTATAAAACATACAATTTAACATGCATCCAATATATATATATATCAAACATATAAATAAAGGATTTAACTTATGCACTCATAATCAAATTATATGCATAAAGCATCAAGCTTTGATTTTCTTATTCCAAAATAATATTTCCAACTTCTTGGAAAATTGAATTTGATTAAACTCATTGATTCCTAATTAAATTAAATTCCTATTCCAAATAGAAATTCAACTTAATTTGAAAACCATGTTTTAAATCTAGCTCGAAACTATTTCCAATTATCTTGATTCATTTAACAAAATTTAATTGAAAAGAATTTTCAATAAATTGTACTTCTTACTTATTATAATTTAGAAAAACTCTTTTTTTTCAAAACTATATAAATAACACATTCTAATCCAATTAGAAAAATATTTCTAATCTAGAAATTGCTTTTCATTATGTTAGAAAATTATTTTCTAAAATTGTAAGGAAACTACTTTAAAAATTAAATAAAACACTTTTAAATTTAATTAATAAAGTCATGATATTATTTATTTAGAAATTGATTTCTTAATTAATTTTCCTTAATAGATTTGAAAAGCATTTTCAAAAATATTAAAGAAATGAATAAATCAAGAAATTTATTATTCATAAATAAAGAAACAATTTCTAAATAAATTAAAATTCTCCACACAAATGAAATAATAAATTTAATTTATCTTATCCAAATTGAAATAAATTTAATTAGAAACATCTTTCTTAATTATTTAATAAAATATTTTTCTTAATTTTAAGGAGTCTAATTAATTAATTTCAATATCTAATTGAAACTAATTAATTTTAATTTTAGAAACTGTTTTTCTAAAATTAATTAGGAATCACTATAAATATTATTCTTAATCATATTAAGAAAAATAATTAATTTATTTCTTGAAATTAAGATCTCGTCTTAATTAATATAATCTCATTATATTTATGATTTCTTACCTAACCAATTATGAAAGAAATCATTTAAAAACCTTTGCTTGATTCTAATTATTGGTTTGATAAATAATTTAACTTCTTGAAAATTTAAACTAAATTCTAAAAATTTTCCTAATACAAATTACCCCTTGAAAACAATTTCCAAATTTTGGAAAAACATTTTTCAATTTTATTAGGAATATAAACTAATTTAATCTCCATTAAACTAATTCTATTGAAATTAAGGCTTTAAAAATATTAAAACCAAATAAAATAAAATGCAATAGATGTTGCCAGTGGGGTGCGTGCACTACATGCGCCCACAGTTAATAGCATGCGCCAATCATGCTTGTCCCAGGTGTGTACCTATAGATGGTGGGCGTGTGTGTGAGACTTGCCCATCGTCTTCCTCTTTCCAGCTAGAGTTTTGTCCAACTATTGTCACCTTTTCACTTTCTTTATCGCCATCGCCTGCCCAGTCTGCTTGTCGCCACTGCCTATTCATCGTGGGAGTTTATCGCCCTTGACGTCGTGGTGATGCCATTGATTTATAGATCACCACTGGTTCACTGGTTAAACCAGCAATGGTTTGTCGCTGGTTTCAACCCTTCAACATACACATAAGGAGAGATAATTCCAGAACTCAACGCAAAATATGTTTTACAGAAAGCAAGAACATACACATAGAGGCAGAGAGAAAACTGATTTCTAACAAAAATAAAACATTAATATGGGTATACTCGGAATCATACAGGCATGAAAGGAAAAAAATTTCCATAAGAATAATCGCAAAATGAAAATGGCTTCAACTTTTAATGAAAACATAAAACCTTAATAGTTTATCAAACCAATAACAATCAAGCAGTTAATTCAAGCTAAAAAATTAAAGGTGGCTCTGATACTACTATTATATGAAGTTACATGAAGGGTTTTGAGAAGGTAGGGAGAAATTAGATTGGATTCAAATGAGCCCATATACAACTAGTGCTGGACCCCACACCCAACCCCTCACCCTTTGGTGTTTGCAGGTTATACTGCGGCGTGTATTTGGGGGTTATACCCCGGCGTGTGTTTGCGGGTTATACCGCGACATCCAACACAAATCAGTATTGTCCTCTTTGATCATGGGTGGAATCTACGATTCGAACCCATGACCTCAAGGTTTTGTTTCACTTTAAGTGAACGCCTCTCATCATTGCTAATAAGGCGGCTCATTCGCTCGCAAGGGTGGCTTTATTACATGCAAACCTTCATCACTGGAGTGTTAATCCTCCTTGTTTAGATTCCATTTTATTTTCTGATTTTTCTGTTTGTTCAAACAATGATGATGAAAGGCTAGTAGGATCCGGGTGTACGGGGTAAGCCTGTTGACTTGGGTTAGTTTTGCCTTTTCGTTATTCTCTCTGTTTTCGTTTGCTATTTGTTTTACCTTAAAAAAAACTAATTGAAGTATAAATATAGGAAAGTAGTCACGCCTGTGACTTAATAGCAGGCGTTACTATCATTCACGGTTGCAACGTGCATATTCTTTTTTTAGCGAAAAATAACACCTATATAATTTTATAAACTTTTTTAAAAAATAATTAATTAATTTAGTATTGATTTATTAAAATATAATTAATCTATTCAATAATTAATTAAATAGAATTAGCACTTATATTTTTATTTTTATTATATATATATTCAATAGACTAATTATAATATATTACAGATTAATAACAAAATAATTAATTCATTATTTACTTAAAATTTATTATTATAGGAGTCACGGCATGACTTAAGTATATTATTAATTAATAACAAAATAATTATTTGATTATTTAATTAAAATAACATAAAATTTTATTATTATAGAGGTCAAAGGAGTAGCTTAAGTGTCACGCCTGTGAAAAGTTATATTTTTTAATTCCTTAATTAAAATATAATCCATAATAATCAATATATAATTAAATAATTGATTTATTGAAATCTTATTAATTAATAAAGTGCAATTATTACTTATGTTATTGTTAGTGCAGCTGAAATATTTTTTTCCCTTTTTTCATTACCTGCTCATAAAACATCTTTAATTAATTTAATTATAAGTAATTAGTAAATTAAAATATAATTTCATGTAATTAAAAAATTATCAAATAGTTAAAATATAATTAATTAACTAATTTATCAAAATGTGATACTTGATTAATAATGGTAAATAGAATATAATAAATTAAACGATTTATTTAATTACACTTTAGTTCTAAATTAATTATTAATCATTAACTCTTAATCTAATTCAGTTATAATTAATAATGATTAATATATTATTAACTGGTTGATGTATAAATGTAGGTAAGTAGTCAAGCCTACGACTTAATATTGAAAGACGTGACTTTCATTTACGGTTGCGACGTGCATGTTCTTTTCTTTTTGCGGGCAATTAACACCTATATAATTTTACAAACTTTTTTAATGAATAAATAATCCATTTAGTATTGATTTATTAAAATATAATTAATCTATTCATTAATTATTTAAATAGAACTAGCGCTTATATTTTCATTTTTATTATATATATATATAATCAATTGAAGAATTAAAATATACTATTGATTAATAACAAAATAATTAATTAATTAATTACTTAAAATTTGTTATTATAGGAGTCACAGGCATGACTTAAGTATATTATTAATTAATAAAAAAATAATTAGCTGACTTAAGTTTCGTACCTGTGAAAAATTATATTTTTAATTCATTAATTAAATCAAATTAATTAAAATGTAATCCATAATAATGAATATATAATTAAATAATTGATTTATTGAAATCTTGTTAATTAATTATTAATTATTAAAGCCTAATTATTAAAACCTAATTATTACTTATGTCATTATTAATGCGTCTGAAATATTTTTTTCCCTTTTTTCATTACCTATTCTTAAAACACTTTAATTAATTTAATTATAAGTATTCAGTAAATTAAAATATAATTTCTTGTAGTTAAAATATTATCAGCTAGTTAAAATATAGTTAATTAATTAATTTATCAAAATGTGATACTTGATTAATAATGGTAAATAGAACATAATAAATTAAACGACATATTAAATTATATTTTAGTTATAAATTAATTATTAATCATTAATTGTTCATCTAATTCAGTTATAATTAATAATGGTTAATATATTATTAACTAATTGATGTATAAATGTAGGTAAGTAGTCACGCATGTGACTTAATATTCAAAGGTGTGACTGTCATTTACGGTTGCGACATGCATGTTCTTTTCTTTTTACGGGAAATTAACACCTATATAATTTTAAAAACTTTTTTAATAAATAAATATTAAATTTAGTATTGATTTATTAAAATATAATTAATATATTCATTAATTAGTTAAATGGAATTTGTGCCTATATTTTTCATTTTTGATTATATATATATAATCAATTGACTAATTATAATATATTACTGATTAATAACAAAATAATTAATAAATAATTTACTTAAAATTTATTATTATAGGAGTTACAAGCATGACTTAAGTATATTCTTAATTAATAACAAAATAATTAATTGATTATTTAATTAAAATAATATAAATTTTTTTATTATAATCATCAAAGGCGTGACTTAAGTGTCATAATTGTGAAAAGATATATTTCTTAATTCCTCGATTTAATCAATTAATTAAAATATAATCCATAATAATCAATATATAATTAAGTAATTGATTTATTAAATCTTATTAATTAATTAATTATTAATTATTAAAGCCTAATTATTACTTATGTTATTATTAATGCGTCCGAAATATTTGTTTCCCTTTTTTCATTACCTATTCTTAAAACACCTTTAATTAATTTAATTATAAGTATTTAGTGAATTAAAATATAAGTTCATGTAATTAAAATATTATCAACTAGTTAAAATATAGATAATTAATTAATTTATCAAAATGTAATACTCGATTAATAATGGTAAATAGAATATAATAAATTAAACGACATATTAAATTATATTTTAGTTATAAATTAATTATTAATCATTAATTGTTCATCTAATTCAGTTATAATTAATAATGATTAATATATTATTAACTAATTGATGTATAAATGTAGGTAAGTAGTCACGCCTGTAACTTAATATTCAAAGGCATGATTTACAGTTGCAACGTGCATGTTCTTTTCTTTTTAAGGGCAATTAACACCTATATAACTTAACAAACTTTTTTAATAAATAGATAATCCATTTAGCATTGATTTATTAAAATATAATTAATCTATTCATTAATTATTTAAATAGAACTAGCACTTATATTTTTCAGTTTTTATTATATATATATATAATCAATTGACGAATCAAAATATACTATTTAGTAATAACAAAATAATTATTTATTTATTTACTTAAAATTTGTTATTATAGGAGTCATAGGCATGACTTAAGTATATTATTAATTAATAACAAAATAATTAGTTCATTATTTGATTAAAATAATATAAAATTTTATTTTTATAGAGGTCAAAGGCGTGACTTAAGTATCATGCCTGTGAAAAGTTATATTTTTAATTACTTAATTAAATAAAATTAATTAAAATATAATCTATAATAATCAATATATTATTAAATTATTGATGTATAGAAGTCTTATTAATTAATTAAATAATTATTAATTGTTAAACGTAATTATTACTTATGTTATTATTAATGCGTCTGAAATTTTTTTCCCTTTTTTTAATTACCTATTCTTAAAACATTTTTAATTAATTTAATTATAAGTATCTAGTAAATTAAAATTTAATTTCATGTAATTAAAAGATTATCAATTAGTTAAAATATAATTAATTTATTAATCTATCAAAATGTGATACTTGATTAATAATGATAAATGGAATATAATAAATTAAACGATTTATTAAATTATACTTTAGCTATAAATTAATTATCAATCATTAACTGTTCATCTAAGTCAGCTATAATTAATAATGATTAAGATATTATTAACTAATTGAAGTATCAATGTAGGAAAGTAGTCGCGCCTGTCACTTAATATTCGTAGGGGTGACTGTCATTCACGGTTGCGACGTGCATATTCTTTTTTTAGGGGAAAATAACACCTATATAATTTTAAAATTTTTAAAATAATTAATTAATTTAGTATTGATTTATTAAAATATAATTAATCTATTCAATAATTAATTAAATAGAATTAGCA
>JANIPN010000002.1:53508691-53526486 GCA_027478595.1 Erythroxylum anguifugum
CACTATACAAGTCGAGTTATGGGTATCGTGACTGCATAAGTCGAGTTACATCATGTACAAGTCGACTTACACTAACACAAGCATCCATTATTTATGTGCATATATGATAATAAGATGCATAAGCAAGACCAATGCATGTCCCTTGTCTCTCTTTGAGTACACATGTACAAGTTTTCGGGTCCTCGCCCTTCCTTTGGGGAAGGGATGTTACAGAAACAATCTTAACACCACCAGATTGGTCATTGCCATTTGAAGTCATGTGGAATGCTAACGACCAAGTTGTGGGTTGCTTGTTGGGCTAAAGGAAGGATAATAAGCTACATTAGGTATCCCACACAAGTAAGACATTACTTAGGCCCTAACTTAATTACACCACTACTAAGAAGGAGCTACTAGTGGTGGTGTATTCATGTGACAAGTTTCGGTCATACCTCTTGGGCTCTAAGATGATCATTTTTACAGATCATGTTGTACATAAATATCTTTTCTCCAACAAGGATGCAAAATTGAGGTTTATTCGATGGGTGTTATTATTACAAGAATTTGAAATCGAGATAAAAAAAAAAGAAGGGAGCAAAAAATGTGGTAGCAGACAACTTATCACGACTAGAAAGTGGGGAAATTAAGAGATCAACCTTATCATTTAATATGATGTTTTAACCGAAATTGGTAGATTTCCTCATTCGAGCATAATTGAAAAGCATGATGATTTCCATGCCAAAAGATATTGGAAAATTTTAATAGGTTTAGATAACTTAATGTTCAAAATGTACAAAATAATGTCATCCTTACTCATGAGCATTTGTTACTAGATATGTTTATATGCCAAACTAATTTTGATAAATCGGAAAGTGATTAATGTTATGTTAAGGAATTATTCATTTTATGGTCATAGATAACAATGTGAATGTTTGCGTAATCACCCACATTTTTCAATTGATAGCTACCACTCTTAAAAATAATAGTTATCTTGGTATGGGTTATATTGCCACTGCATTTGCTATACATGATGGTGTTAATGTTGAAGGAATTTTTTTTGTTTTTTGAATTGTACACACTTAAGGTGAGCTGAAATCTTAGCAGTTGATCACATGAGCCTCCGAGATGTTAGCTTCAAAAACACTTGTGAAACACAGGACAAGATAAGATAGGCTAGCTTAAGCTCTGTACCACCACAACAGTAAAATGAAGGCTCAACAAGTGAAGAGATAGAGGATGATGAAGAGGAAGGCTAAGAGAAGGTCCTTAACTTGGCTAACAGAAACAAAATTTTAAAGAAGATGGCATAAGAATAACGACAACAACGGCGCGACATCAAAAAGATTTTGATTGACCTTTTCTAAGTTAGTCAATATTGTAATAACTACAACTGCACGATGTAGTTGTAACTAGTACAGGCAAGTATGAGTTGATCCCACAATGACAGTGATTACTAGTAATTATCTTTTTTTATTATCTAGCCTATGGATTTATTTTGGATTTTTATAAAAGAAAATAAAACTAAAGAAAGTAAAATAAAATAGGTAATGATATTGAACAGATAACTAAGAATTCACTCAAAAAATTACCAATATTAATAATTAGTATCTAGGTTTCGAATCCCCCTAAAACCTTAACAGATTAATCTTTATTAGTCAATTGTTTTATTGATCTATTGGATCGTGGAGATTCCTATGGTATGCTAATAGCTGACCTTGAGTCTAATAACAACTAATCCTAAGGTTAACCAAATTACTCAAGTTAAAGTTTATAGGATTACTATATCGATTTGTGAATCCCTTTATTAGTTTTGACCTTAATCCGAAAAAGTTATGTCATCCTATCTTTAGGGTTGCAATCAACTCCTTTCAATTATGGTAGATTTATTCATCAATAGGATTTCTCAATCTCTATGTATGAAATCAGATTATAATATAATATTCCCGAGTCTAATAGAACATAAATAAAACACATAATCGATTCACAATATAACAATCAAACCAATTGTATCAATAAGAGAATCAAATCATATCAAATTATTAACACAGTTCATCTAACCTAAATACTAATAAGATGTTTAGTTATACATTATCGACACGAAATCAAACATATACTGAAATAAAAAAGAATTTAAAAAATGGGTTCATAATTCTAAATCTCCCTGATTGTCTTCTATCAAATATTCTTACGATTTAGAGGTTTGATCTTATATTCCGATGGATCTTTAGATGAATTTCTCATGTTTTTTGCTTTTTGGATCAAAATCACCCCTTAAGAATGATCTCCATATCTGGAATCACCTCCTGAAGTCTCCCCCTCAATGGCCTCTGAAAAGTTTCTTTTATTTTGAATTCTAGGGTTTTAACTTATGCACGATCTGTTGTGGGGCCATACATAAGACTATGTATAACCAAATTCTGTCAATATCACAAAACTATGCAGCCTGGGAGACGTGCACAAGCAGATGCACAGTCGTGCATCCCATATATACATCGAATCTTAGTTTTATGTGTTTTTATCCAAATTATTCTCATTTAAGTCCAATTATGACCTATATACGCACTTGGAAGGCATTAAGTACCTAATATATGATAAAATTATAAAATATCAAGCAAAAATACATTAAATATGAGGTATAAATATAATCAATTATATATTTATCAAGCATTGCCACACCTAAGCTTTTGTTTGTCCTTAAGCAAACCATAATCAAAATTATAAATTTATAACATTAATCCATCATCAATCTCAATTGGTCCATTCATACTATACATCATCATATCATATTAAATCAAATGAACGTACAATTAGAGTCAAGTTATCCTAAAATTAGCTTCCTAAGTAATATTAATAATAATCATATCAATAATCTTATTGAAATTAAAAGCATATATCTTTACACCCTCACTAGGATCTCACTCAATATACTCAAGTGTCTAGGGTGAAAAGTGTCAAAACTCTCTATCAGAAACTTCTAATAAAACCACCAATATTTGCAAGCATACGAATTATAAACTTGTAGTATTAAAGGTGTTGATCCCACGAGGAAATAGTTAGAACTAAGTTAACCTAACTTTGTCTAAGGTATCGGGATATGAATTGAATGTAAATAAAATATCAAAAAATTAAAAAATTAAATAAAACTAAGCAAATAATCAAATAAAAAAATGAGCTGCCATAAATATGTGAGGAACATCAAGGATGAAGCTTAGGATTCATTTTATTGTTATTTTGCTCCCTAACCGCTATTGATTCAATTTGATGTTAATTTTAGATTTTTAAAGGGTTGATTACTCTTTCTCAAGACCTAATATTGATTACGAAATTCCAGATTTTGCAATTTGCATAAAATCTACCTAACATTTTCAACTAATTCTTAAGTTATGTATCGAATAATCAGTTTTTCACACAAGATCTCCCTTCATATGATTACCAATTTGATATTTGTGAGACTTTTGTGAGACTTATTAGGTATCTAAATCTCATTACCCAACCTAATACTTTCGACTCACTCTCTTATTAGCATACTCAAACATCACAACACCAGAAAATTAAATTGAAATCAACAACAATAATGTCATAAAACAACTCAAGAACATATCCAAATCTGAAAATTAGACCATCCTAAATGTGAACAACATATTCAAATCCAATTTACACATCAATTTTAATGAAATAGACAAAGGAAAGAAAGAAAGAACTTGATTTGAACTCAAACTTGAAATATGGAATTTCTGGATTGCTCTTCTTGCTCCTCCTTCTTGTTCTCTCACTTTGGAAGATGATGGTTACCCTTTTTTGAGTGTTTTATGTTCTTAAATAGTTATTGAGGCTTCTAGGGTTCTTTCTAACATTTACCCACTTAATTTGGTTCCAAAATTTGCCCCAAAATGTTAGAATTACAAAAAGGTTCGTGTGCTGGAAAAGCTTAAATTTACTAAAATTACTATTTGTGCTCTCTGTCATGAGCTTGGCAAGCAAGTCATGATCATGACCTGCTACCATACTTCCAATTCTTCTCTTTTATTCAATTTCTTGTTTTCATACACTCACACACATGTCACACACCTCTTGAAACATAAAATTAAGATCCAAATCATGCTCAAAACTACACAAACACTTAGAATATAAACAAACACTATTAATAACATAATTCTAAGTCTATATACATGATTATCATCTAAGAAATACTTAAAAGTGCACTTAAACATCTCTCAAAACATAGTATAATTTACAACTATCACTTACCATAAGCTTACAATAAAATCACATCTCCACCACTTATGTATAAACTAGAAACAAAAATCCAAAGGCCTTTACAAGGTTATAATGGGGCTTAGGTGCAGTATGATTGGGTTAATAAAAAGGGGATATGAATTGAATGTAAATAAAATATCATAAATTTAAAACAATCAAATAAAACTAAGAAAATAATCAAATAAAAAATGAGCTACCACAAATATATGAGGAACATTAAAGATGAAGCTTAGGATTCATTCTATTGTTATTTTGCTCCCTAACCACTATTGATTCAATTTGATGTTGATTCTAGATTTTCAAAGGGTTGACTACTCTTTCTTAAGACCTAATGTTGTTTACGAAAATTCAGATTTTGCAACCTCTCCATTTACAAAATCTACCTAACATTTTTAACTAGTTCTTCAATGATCTATCGAATAATCAGGTTTTCACACAAGATCTCCTTTCATATGATTACCAATTTGATATTTGTGAGACTTATTAGGACACTAAATCGCACTACTCAACCTAATCGGATTACTTTCGACTCACTCCTTCGATTTATTATCGAAGTATTAGCATACCCAAACATCACAACACCAGAAAATTAAATTGAAATCAACAACAATCAAGTCACAAAACAACTCAAGAACATATCCAAATCAAAAAATTAGAGCATCATAAACGTGAATAACATATTCAAATCCAATTTACACATCAATTTTAATGAAATAGACAAAGGAAAGAAAGAAAGAACTTGATTTGAACTCAAACTTGAAATATGGAATTTCTGGATTGCTCTTCTTGCTCCTCCTTGTTCTCTCACTTTGGAAGATGATGGTTGCCCTTTTTTTGAGTGTTTTATGTTCTTAAGGAGTTACTGAGGCTTCTAGGGTTCTTTCTAGCATTTACCTACTTAATTTGGTTCCTAAAATAACCCCAAAATGTTAAAATTATAAAAAGGGTCACGTGTTGGAAAATCTGAAATTTACTAAAATTACCATCTGTGCTCTTTGTCACGAGCGTGGCAAGCAAGTCATGATCATGACCTGCTTCCATGCTTCCAATTCTTCTCTTTTCTTCAATTTCTTGTTTTCATACACTCACACACATATCACGCACCTCTTGAAACATAAAATTAAGATCCAAATCATGCTCAAAACCATACAAACACTTAAAATATAAACAAACACTATTAATAATACAATTCTAAGTCTATATGTATGACAATCATCTAAGAAATACTCAAAAGCGCACTTAAACATCTCTCAAAACATAGTATAATTTACGCCTATCACTTACCATAAGCTTACAATAAAATCACATCTCCACCACTCTTGTATAAACTAGAAACAAAAATTCAAAGGTCTTTCTAAGGTTATAATGGGGCTTAGGTACAGTATGATTGGGATAATAAAAAGGGGATATGAATTGAATGTAAATAAAATATATAAAATTTAAAAAAATTAAATAAAACTAAGCAAATAATAAAATAAAAAATGAGCTAACACAAATATGTGAGGAACATCAAGGAAGAAGCTTAGGATGCATTCTATTGTTATTTTGCTCCCTAACCGCTATTGATTCAATTTAATGTTAATTCTAGATTTTCAAAGGGTTGATTACCCTTTCTCAAGACCTAATATTGATTACGAAATTCCAGATTTTGCAATCTTTCAATTCATAAAATCTATCTAACGTTTTTAACTAGTTCTTAAGTGATCTATCAAATAATCAGTTTTTCACACAAGATCTCCCTTCGTATGATTATCAATGTGATATTTATGATACTTATTAGGTCACTAAATCTCATTACTCAGCCTAATCGGATTACTTTCGATTCACTTTCTCGATTTATTATCAAAGTATTAGCATGCCCAAACATCACAACACTAGAACATTAAATTGAAATCAACAACAATCAAGTCACAAAACAACTTAAGAACATATCCAAATCTGAAAATTAGAGCATCATAAACATGAATAACATATTCAAATCCAATTTGCACCTCAATTTTAATGAAATAGACAAAGGAAAGAAATAAAGAACTTGATTTGAACTCAAATTTGAAATCTGGAATTTCTGGATTGGTCCTCTTGCTCCTCCTTCTTGTTCTCTCACTTTTGGAAGATAATGGCTGCCCTTTTTAGGTGTTTATGTTGTTAAATAGTTATTAAGGCTTCCAGGGTTCTTTCTAGCATTTATCCACTTAATTTGGTTCCAAAAATTGCCCAAAATGTTAAAATTACAAAAAGGGTTACGTGTTGGAAAAGCTGAAATTTGCTAAAATTACCATATGTGTTCTCTATCACGAGCGTAGCAAGCAAGTCATGATCATGACCTACTTCTATACTTCCAATTCTTCTCTTTTCTTCAATTTCTTGTTTCCATGAACTCAAACACATGTCACACACCTTTGGAAACATAAAATTAAGATCCAAATCATGCTCAAAACGACACAAACACTTAGAATATAAACAAACACTATTAATAACATAATTCTAAGTCTATATACATGGCAATCATCTACGAAATAATCAAAAGTGCACTTAAACATCTCTCAAAACATAGTATGATTTACACCTATTACTTACCATAAGCTTACAATAAAATCACATCTCTATCACTTATTTATAAACTAGAAACGAAAATCCCAAGGTCTTTATAAGGTTATAATGAGGCTTAGGTACAATATGATTGGGATAATAAAAAGGGTTAAATTGAAAGAAATTTACTACACAGTATATTCCTTGACTTGTTTGCAAAGACAAATAGGTTCTTTCAATGCAACTGTATTGGTACCATAAACTTATTCACAATTTTGCTCTTTTCCTGTTTTTTCTTTTTTGTTTTGTTTTATTATTATTTTTGAATCACAATATTCAGTACCATAATAATAAGCATATTGGACCTTTCAAAAATTTCAAGTCTTAACAACTCAACAATGTAAATAACATTCAAGGTTTAAAATAATAAAAAGGCCTTTAAAGAAAATAGGATAAAGGTTAAAATGTGGGTTTAGTTAATGAAAAAGGCTATGGCTCAACTTGGTTATTCTTAAAGGTAAATTTAAGGGTATGACACCTTTCAAAGAAATAGGCTTAAACTTTATGCTCCCTTAAAACACAAGAAAACAACATGTAAATGTTTAACATGACCATCCAAATTCTTGTTATACACTAAAATATCATCAAAGTAAACTATAACAAAATTTTCAATGAAATAACATAAAACATGATTTGTTAGCCTTATAAAGGTGCTAGGTGCATTAGTTAAACTAAACAACATCACTAATCACTTATATAAATCATATTTTATTTTGAAAGCAGTTTTCCATTTGTCACCCTATTTCATGTGAATTTGATAACAACCAATTTTTTAACCAGTTTTAGAGAACTTATACAAGCAATGCAATGCATCAAGAATATCATATAACCTAGAGATTTCTATACTTCACATTGATTTTAAAAATTGCTTGACAATCAATATATGCGTTATATTCCAACTTTATTTTGCATTAAATTCACAGTAAATGAGTATAGACTAAGACTCTCCCTTACGAATCCCTTTTGCACTAACTCATCCACCTACCCTTGTATCTCCTTTGTCTCCTATAGATTAGTTTTATAAGTTGGTCTATTAGAAATTATTAAACTAGGAATGAAATCTATTTGGTGTTCTTAAAGGAAGTAAACCATGTGGTACTTATTTGGGAAATAGATTTGAAAATTCTTGCAATAAAAAAATAACCAAACTAGGAAAAGAAGTGTTAAGATTGCTAGTTGAAAAAAAATTCCTTATAAAAAATTAAGTAATTTATACCTTATTAACATAGCACTTTTAATCTCAACTAGCAAAAGCATTAACTCTCGTGCTTTTCTCTCTATCTAGTAATTTGTACCCCTAAATATTTTTTCACCTTTTCTATCACTATTTTCTTTTTCTTGAGCACTCACTTATTTTTTGTTCATCTTGTACTGTTCAAATATCCTAATTTGATCCTTATATACTTCCTATGGTTTCAAAGATGTTAACATAATATTTTGATTTTTCATTACAAAGAAATATATGTTCATGTTCCCATTATGAACAACCTTTCTATCAAACTGCCAAGGACATTATAAAAGTACATGACTAGCATACATTAGCTCCACATTATAAATAGTCTCATCCTTGTAGTTGCTAATAGAGAATGTTACTAACTCATATTTTTTCAACTTAATTTCTCTACATTCATTCAACCATTGTAAGTTATATGATTTGAGATGCTTTAATGCAGCCAAATTTAGCCTTTTAACTAATAAATTACTAATAAAATTAGTACAACTACTACTATCGATAATAATAATAATGCATACCTTATTCCTCACATAATACCTAGTATGAAAGATGTGCTCACATTGAACCTCAATACCATGCTCCTTAGTTTGCGTACTAAAACCATTCCTAGTAACCAACATATCTCCACGAATAGATCCCTTCATCTTGACATTACTATAATTCTCAAAATGGTGATATATAATCATCATTTGAACTAACATTCTCTATGTCTCCACTATCCATAATAAGTATAGCTTTTTTTTAGACTTTAAGGAACAATATGCCTACATCCTTGGCACCTGAGACACTTAACATTATGTGACTTAAAAGTTATTTGATTTTTGATTTTCTATTTGGAAAAAAAAAAATTTGAACATCTTACCTTGACATCTTCTCTGGGATTTGAAGTAGTTTTACTACATGTCCGATTTGACTTCTATGAAATGCTAGAAGTCAAATTGTTTTTGGAAGCACCGTTAGAATTTGATTGCCTTTCCACCTTGATAACTTTATACAACAAATCTTCCATCTCCATATATTGATGCAATTCTAACACATCAACTATCTCTCTATTCAACCCACTAATGAATTTGGCCATAATTGTCTTACGATCCTCCTTTACCTTATCACTAATAATGACTATCTCAATCTCCTTGTAGTCAACCTTTGCAAATTTCTACACAAGTCCCTATGATAATGGCTAGGTATGAACTTTTTATTCAACATTGTCTTTATCTCTTCCCATAAATGAATAATTATCCTTTGCCTATTAATCATAAATTGATTCCAATAAATGGTAATATAGTCTATAAACTTAACTATTAAGAGTTTAACCTTCTTTTCCTCAAAGTAATTATGACAATCAAACATATTCTTTATCTTCCTTTCCCATTTTAAATATAGTTTGGGATCAGTCTTTCCTTGAAAGGTAAGGATTCTCATCTTAATACTTCCTAAATTGTTATCTCATTTTGAAACAACACTTTTTCCCTTCCTAGAAATCTCATCACAATTAAAATCCCTCTCTTCCTCCTACTCAAATATGTGTTTTTTTAGAGAATTTAGGTTTGGATATGGATCTAAACTATCCAACCTCATGTTTAGAACCTTGGATTGGTCTTAGATAGCTTTCATAAACAACTTGAGATCAAGTTTTGCATTATCTCCACCACTAATCATGTTTAAATTAGCAAATAAAATGTTAGTAGTACGGATTAGTTTCTCTTATAACTTCCTTACATGTTCACACTCGAGATTAGGTCACTTAATACTAATGTTTCACTCAATTTTGGCTTTTCTTGATGATATTCTCACCACTCTTACCTTTTACCAATCGATTTCCCCTTATAAGTCCTTTAAGAAGAAACCTATCAAAGTTTTTACCAAAACAGCAAGTAGCAATGGGGTTTATAACTTTGGTTGACAAAAATTGTGTCTCTTTACAAGTCTTATATGAAGAACTCTTTTAATGTTCCTACCAAAATTGCAAGCAATAATAGGGTTTATAACTTTGGTTTACAAAATTACGATTAACAAGAAATAACAAAAGAAGAAAATTCAACAAGAAAGTAATTAGGATGAATCAATAATAAGAATAGGCTAACAAAATCAACAACAAGGTAACAAGGGTGAAACAAAACTAAGAATCTTTTTAAGACTAGAGAAAGGATTAGAATTTAGGTTTTGATGTGCACTTTTGATTTTGATTTTGACTTTTTTCTTCTTTTTGTCCTTTTTTTATTATATATGTGAAGGTTTTGATGTGCACTTTTGATTTTGATTGTTTTCTTCTTTTTGTCCTTTTTTATTATTTATATATATATATAACTTAGAAACACAAAAGAAAAGAATGGAATAACTTTGCATGAAGAAAAAAGCACAAAGCAAATGCTGAAAGAAATTGAGGATAGAAAGAATTGGATAGAAAGATGATGAATGGCACAATCACTAATAAGAAGAAAGAAAAAAAACTAAAAGGATAGATAGAGCATGATTTTAAGAGTCAAAGCTCTGATACCAAATAATGTAAACCATAGGTTGGAAACCATGTAAAACCTAAATCGCAATGAATTAAAACCCTAGGATCATCTTTAAATCAAGCAAAGAAACTTGACCTTAACCAAACCTACTGATTAGAACCAAATCTATAAGGATTTGATTGTCACAAGTTGCTTTGATAAGATCATATTAAGTTCTTGTTAAAGAACAAAGAGAAAATTCTCACAAAGTGAAGAAAACTCTCAATTTGATTTCTATATTGGTGATGCATGAAGTAAATCAATAAGATAACTTTTTATAAGTATAAAATCCCTAAGATCTGGATTCGTAAAAGGAAAAGAAAACTAGAACCCTAAAGGAACATTCCTTACTAAATGTAATAAGGATTCAAACATTAACTACTAATACTACTTTCATTAAGACTCTAGGAATCCTATTTCAGTTAATATTCTTAATGTCATGAGGAATCCTAACTAGATTAGAATTTTAAGGAATCTTAATCAGATTAGAAATTGACCCCATAATAAGTCCTAACTCAAATAGGAAACTAGAAAATAACTATAAAACAATACTAACATAGTTTAGGCCTAATAATTAAGTAAGTTATAGCCTAATTACAATAAAACATACTGACTAATAACACAAAATGAGCTAAAGCCCTTAAATACATCTTAATTATACAGATTGGGCTATATTTAACTTAAAACAAGTGGACCAAGTTGTTAGACATTCTCCAAGCCTTGTTCTTTATGTATTAAGCATATTCCATCCTTAACAACTTGTAAAAATGTGAATAATCTTAGCAATTCATCTAATTCATTTTGAACAACCTCCTTTTCTAGCATCTTTAATATTAATCCTTACAAATCTATCTTCATGCATTTAGTCTTTACCCTATTCATTAGACCTCTAATTCCTTACAAAAGATTATAGGTGCTAGTGCAAACTGCTCTCCATCAATCTTTCAATGCTTACTTGCATCCCCTGAGCAACTACTTCAGCGAATCCCTCTAGCTCATCTAGATAGCTTTTAAATATAAAAGGATGACTCCTTACACAAGAGGTTTATTCAATATGAACCTAAATTGGGTAGTGAGATAAAGTTAAAGGGTTACTAAATTAAGCTTTGCTTTATGGGATTTAATTTAACCAAAGTGTATTTACCATCTATCTAGATTCTTCCTAATTTGCCATTTTATTTGTTAATTTTTGCCCTAAATGAAGTGATTACGATCATATTTCAAATAAGATGCTCCAATTTTATGAAGTCTTTAAATCCATCATTGAGGAGATTCATCCCTAAATTTTCCACTTCTGCTTTATGTGAGAAAAGAATGCTTTAAAAGTCTCGTAGGATCATCTAAGGAGCGGTTACCTTAGTATGTATATTAATTAAATCATTCCAAATTTTAGCTTTTTGAAAGGCAAATTTTGCAATATTGTTGGATCCCGTTTCTGGAACCCAACATTCGAAAAAAAACAAGACATGCATATAGAATTTCTCGAAATACAAACGTGGGCGAAAACTAACGAAATCAAAAAGCTTAAGGTCAAATCTTTTCATTCCAACATCCAAAAATGCATACTTTAGAAAAATGTTGGAAAACTATGAAGACAAGTTACCTCTTCCGAGAAGACGACTTGGTTTAAACCAATCCAAATCGGTGTATTTTTTTCAATGCTTTTTCGCATACTTTAAAATCGTTAGAAGGATAAAAATCAACCAGTCAAATTCCTCATAAGTCATCAAATGGTATTCAAAGATCCATCACCTCAATTCAATTGACTCTTCATATTCAATCATGTCTCATCATTTAAAAAAAATGCTATCTTTCTTTTTTTCATGAAACTCCCCCACACATATATATACCAACAATTCATATACAACTTTCATCAACTTAAACGGAAAACTTCTTCTGATACCTTACATTTGAACCTAACTCATCTCATCCGAATCATACCTTTTCTTTTCCATAATTCACTTATTAATAAATCGCAACAATTTATATTCAACATTCATCAACTCAACTCATTTCATCCATATATAATTCACATGCCATATCTATACACAAATTCACATTTCATATTCTTACACAGATCCATATCCCATCAACAACATAAGATAAATGTTTACAAACTTTAATAGCGATTCCAAGCCACATCACATCGCCAATATCGAAATCCAAAATACAAAAGATACCAAACCCCAAATTTCTCAACAAATGTCTAAAGTCTTAATCTTACAACCAACTAACTTAAAATACAACATGTGCATAACCAAACAAATGCCTTTACTTTCTTTTACCCGATTTCTTTCTCATCACCTGGAGATGGGAATGAAAGGGGGTGAGCTTTACGCTCGTGGGTAACAAGTTTATAACAGAAAACAAGCAAAAACCATTGTAAAGTTCAAATTGAAATCCATGTCACATATTTTCAAATTCAATAAGCAAAATTGTTGAAATGTTCATTTGTCATATAAAAATCATGATAATTTCATAAAATGCTTCGTTTTCAATTAAATACGAAATTTAAACTCAAAACTCATAATCCAGATATCATCACATCACACAGCATAATCCATTTAACCATCGATACAAAACACTCAATTCATGAAAAATACTTGAAAATTCAAAGATGAAATGCACAAACAATGGCTCGAGAGTTCCGTGGAACAAAACGGCTAAACCGAAGTTTAAACCGTGAACAAAACGAGTCCGATTTCTCGAGATCTTATGGCCTCAAGCGGCAGCTGGGATAAGGCTACACGTCGACGTGCACGTGACTAACGAAACGTTCCTCTCTCGCCCAAACAAAAGCACATAATCATGCTTAAATCAATTTATCGAATGCTCATACTTTATGGCTTTTCTATCTTCTCATTCATACAAAATTTCATAACATGTTTTAATGGCATAACTTAAGCATAATTCATAAATCGTAATGTAATTTCAATAATCACAATAATTCAACAATACACATGCATTTTTCCACATTCACGACAATTCAATTTCGATCAATTAAGCGTATACACACATAAGCAAATTCTTTACATAATTTAAAAGCAATAAATGAAGTAATTAAAATCATTTAGTCATTTGATTCAAAAACTAACTTTAATTTCTTGATTTCGAAAAAGAAAGAAAACTTAGTGGCTCATTACTCAATCATAAACATGAAACCCACCTTATTTCCATGCTTGAAACTTGTTCAAAATCTCTCTCTCCTTGCTCCCATTGCCTCTCTTGATTTCCTTCATCCTAGGAAAAAATTCCCAAATCAATAGGAATCTAAAATTGGACAACTCATAACACAAAATCACAAAATTGATCTTAGGAAACTTAAACCCATACATTTCTTAAGCTATTTAAACCAAAATCCTTTCAAAATCCAACAAATCAAAATTTCTCTTACCTTAATCCTTCACCAATTGAAGAGTTTCTTGGCTTGAAAGAAAAATCTCAAGCTCCTCTTCCTTTTTCCTTCTTGAGCAAACATCAAAATCCATCTTAAAAACTTAGAAAAATCAAGACCTAACTTTCTTCTTCTTCTCTTCAAAAGAACCAAAACTCTCCTCTCTTCTTTCTTCTTTCTTTTCTTTCATTTTGTTCTCCCATTTTCGTGCATCACTCTTCCTTTACATGTAAGCCTACTTGTCTTATTTACAAAAATGCCATTAATGAATGAGCAATGTCCAAAATACCCTTCCTTATAAGCCTTGAAACCTTAATGCTTAAGTGGCTTGCCAATTTTGCCCCTTATGCATTCTTAACACCTTAACACTATAATTCAATCAACTTATGCCATAAAAATCTTACTCACATTAACATACTAATTAACTCCACAAAATAACATAATAACAAAGCCTCAAAAATAAAATGAAAATCATGCTTAACTCCTTCCAAGAATCGTAACCTTTTTCTAATCATGCAATAGAAGGAATTTGCTAACACTTCCTTCTGGAGAAATGTTCCTCATTGTCTTACATTTCTAACGACACCAAAAAAGCTCAATTTGGATCAGAAATAAAGAAGTATTGGCTAAAACACTTTCAGTTCTTACAAAACCGAGACTGAAAGCTATTACCAACTTCACTTCGGGAATTGAAAATCTTAGGGGCTGAATTGAAATTTTATTCCTTCAGATAACTTATAGTTCCATGTCTCTAGTTTAATTTGAAACAAGAATCAACTCAATTGGAGCTCTACAGATCAAGATATCCCCAAATTACTGAAGCATGTTTAGAAAATATCCAACTCATACTCTTATAATCGATCCTCTCACTTTGATTCAATCAATCTTTTTCAAATTGATCTCAAAAATCATAAAGTTTCGTGGAGAGATAGAGGGAGGTCTTAGAAAGCCAACGCTTTAAAAATCGAATCAATCGGATGTCGGACAAAAAAGTTATGGCCAAAAGAGTAGAGGAAGGTCGGATCGGCCAAAAAGTTGGAAATCGGCCGCGCCGGCGCCCCAGGCGCTTGCACGCGAGTGAGCACCGGCTGGCCGCAAAAACTTGCAATCCGACTTTCGAACTTCAAACATTCATAACTTTTGACTTAGAACTCCAAATTTTACAAACTTGGTATCAATGTAAAGGTAAAAGAACGCTCTACAACTTCCATGAAGGACTTAAAAACAATTTAGATCTCTAAAGGGGTCAAAAATCCACTCAAAAGTGACTAGTCATCAACTCATCCTGAACAGCAACAGAACTTCTAAACCTCATAACTTTCTACTCTATTGTCCAAAAATTCCATACTTTATATCAATGAAAAGATAAAAAGGCAAACTACAACTCTCATGAAGACCCTAAGAACAATTTCTAACTTTGTGAGGGTCAAAATGTCACTCAAAGTTTCTGTCCTGGAAAATCAATCCTAAACAACATCAATACTTCGATCGATCATAACTTCTAGCCCCGATATCGACAAATTGCATACTTTATGGCGTTAGAAAGGTGGAAACATAAGCCACAACTTTCATTAAGACCACTTTGGCTAAATCTATCTAAATCAATACAGATTCGCCATTGAAGTTTCTAAACATCATTCCTATACTTAGGATGGCTTACGAACATATCAACTTCACATATTCACCCACTACCACAATACTCTTCGGTACTATTAAGCTCTACCTCAACCAATTCATCTCAAACACAATTCAAAACTCCAACATGCTATTCCAAAGCAAATACCTAATAGCAAACTCAACAAGAAAGAATATGTGCATACACATTTCTCTTTCACAAAAGTCATACACAATCATAAACAAAACACCCATTTCATGTATTAACCTCAAAATATCATTGCAATTGCTCCAATTAACATTACCCAAATAAAACATTAAACACCACTAATTCCTTATTTAATTTCATTTAATAAATTAAATTTCCAAGAAAAAGTTCGGGGTCCAACAAATATAGACAAAGATGATGTTCATAATTATTAAGTTATTTAGAACTTCAATTAATAAGTGAATGAGCTAGGTAGAATACCTGACATTGATCACTTTTTATCAGACACAGGTTGTAAGCTACAATGATTCTTCCAATGACATAGTGATGATGATTTGTTAAGGTTCTTTATGACTTCTCAAAAAACCATAAGATGCTTTTAAGCTACTTTTAGCAATCCAACCAACATTGCTTTCTTAGTATTCAAGTAATCATTTATAACTTCTTCTTTAAGGAAATAATACTCCTTATATTTTAAGCTACTATAGACATGAATATTAATTTTTTTAGGCCACATTGAGCCTTGCCTTAGCTTTCCACCCTAATCTCTTTTTGTTGTCTAGTTTGAATTCTTGATTATTAAAAGTTATTATGACTAGTCACAGGAATGTTAGTGTCCAAAGGCTGAGTTCTTTAGAGTGCCACTCTTGTGAGATCTGTTGATTCTCCTTTACTATTTTTTCTTCCTTGTTTGGCTCATCCTTTGCATTTCTTATTGATAATTACTGAGTGCTATTAGGGGAAACTTCTAATAGGCCAAATGATTGCTCATTGCTTACATTCAGCTCCACATTAGCTAAAATGCCTACCTTTTTTGCTTAAACATTAACTATTTCACTAAGTTTTTTAAGGTTCTTCTAATTATTCGTTCTTAGAGATGGTTTTCCCATTTAGCAACCCATAATCATTTTGTATATATAATATATATACTATATATATACTAAGGACGAGTTCATGGACGACCATGCACTCCATCTACTCCGTCCATTTCATCCTACGGTTACGATAATCTCGAAAAGAGACTCTTGGCATCCCCTAAAAGAAGTTCTTCAGTATTACGGCTCTCACGTTTCTCTCGTCGTTCATCTCCTTCCCATCTCGTTCACCGACCCATTCTCGTTCATCTTCTTCCCATCTCATTCACCTTCTCACGGTTCTCTTCCTCTTCCTCATCACCAGTAGAGCTCAACTCGTTCACCGACCCATTCTCTTCATCTTTCTTCTTCTGATTTTCTGATCTCTTCTCTATCAGATCTGCCAGACATTTTCCTAATTTTTTCCTTTTTTTTCTTTATTTCGTCGGTCTCTATGATACTCCTGTAGGAAAATCCCGGGAGGAACATCACATGTTCCAGCAGCGGAAAAACAAAAATTTTGTTACCGGGACCTTCCCGAAAGCCAGGATCCAGGTGTCGGTATGAAGAATCAAACCAGAATAGCCAATAAAGACTATCTCTAAAGGTATCCACACAGAGATCAGAAAACCTAACCGAGTCAAACACCTTTGACCCGGGAACAGCTAGAACAGAATAAAGCCTGCTAGAGCCTACCTCTGTCCTCTGGAGAGCTTGGATTGATGTTGAACCTTGCTTGGAGAAGAGAGAAATCGATGGAGCTTTAGGAAGGAAGAAGAATGAAACCTTTTCAATGCTAACTTAACACTTAAGCTTTTCTCCCTTTTATGAAACCCTAAGCCATCATCGACGGTACACCCACCTCCAAGCCATCTTATAGTTGTTTTTTAACAATTAAAATGCTAGCCATAAGATGAGGACATGTGGAGGTTTAATGGCCATTAGTTTATTTAAGTAATAAACTAATCAATGTTGACTTTTCAACATTTATCCTCCCATTCCCATAAACCAACGCACATGTACATATATATATAATAATTAAATTAATTAATTAATATATATATATATATTTGCTAAGAGGTTCAGTCCAACTGGGGTCGGTCCTACCGGCCCGCTGGGCCCCGATGCTGAAACAGCTCCGGAAACCTTTCTTAGCAATATTGATGTC
>JANIPN010000002.1:53560211-53576622 GCA_027478595.1 Erythroxylum anguifugum
TGATATTTGAATTGTCACTGAGGAGACAAATCACATTCAGTTTCCGCCAATTTCATTTTCACAGATATTTTGTCAAATCTCGAACATAAGACACGAACAGAAGTATCTCTCTTATCTACAACAACGTACACTTTCCTAGTTCAGCTGTCTCTCTCTCTCTCTCTCTCTCTATTGTTTTCTTGCTTTACAAAAAGCGTATAATGTGCTTGCTTTTTGGGTGTTTATAATAAAAATAAAACCCTATAGAGAAAGCTTCAAGTCCAAGTACTGTCCAGACCCACCAGAGGCCTCACTTTCAGTTCCTGTTTCACTTCTTTGATTTGCCAGATCTCCTTCTTCATTTGTCTAATCAGTGTTGCCTGCGGGTTTACGCTCATACACTTGCCCATTTTCCCCTGGTTCTTCTTTTTCAAAGAAATTTGGTTAGACTGCCGGAAAAAAGAGTTTGGATTTTTCTGCATTTTGAGATAGTTCCAAGTGACCGTCCGTTGTTTTCAAAGTACATGTCGGTGTAGCGAGAGATTCTTGAACTGGGTTTTTTTTTTGAGTTTGTAAGTAATGCTTTTTTTAAATTTTTTTTTCCTAGCTTCCTTCCCTCCTTTTCTTCCGGAATTATGAGTCTTTTGACTTTTCTTGTGAAGTGCTGTTGCTACATTCTATATTTGTTTCAGTAGTTAAGAGAAGTGGGTACAATGATAGTGATTATTTTATTGTGGGAATTTAATTGTGTTCCGACTGAAAACTGACTCCGTAACTGAAGCAAATTATTGAGTTGTTAGATGCATTACTTGATAATTTGAGTAAGTTAATACTTTTAATGCTGAATGATCATGTGAAGTTCTATTCGTTTGCTGTTCTACACCTAGACATGAAGATATTATTTGTTGGGGGTTTATAATATCAATTTATGATACTTGAAGGTGCTGTAAATTGGTTTTTGCATGACCCAACTGTTTTCTTTAGAGTTCTTTCCTTCTTTATTTGCTTTCAATTTTCTACTTTTGCTCAGGAACAAAAGGGTGCATTGGCGAAAGCATATTTCTAATTGTTAATTATGATGTTAAGCTGGTGGTTGCATCAGGCTACTTGTGCTAGTAGTTGTGCTTGATTTACTAGAACAAGTGGTTAAGTTAAAATGGAGGACTCGGCATCTTCCCGTTGTGAGCGTTTAAAGCAGATGTCCCAAACTTCAGATCAACAGCCCTCTGTCACTTCTAAGGAACATACAAAAAGGGTTTCTAAAACCATAAAACCTACTATTTCAGCAACATCAAATCTTTTAGCACCAACTGGTTCTATCAAAAAGAGAACGGAACCCAAAAGCAGTCCAGATTCTGGTTCAAAAATGACAAAACCATCTCTGGCTGTTTCATCCCAGAATACTAGTTCAGTTCTAGTTACTAGAAGGAGCAGCACTGGAGGATTGTCAGAGAAGAAGTCAATTTCTGCAACAAAACAGCAAAACAGTTTGGCTAATATTTCAGATAAAGAGACTACAGCTTTTTCTCATCCAGTGAGGAAGTCCTTTCCAGAGCTTAGGAGGAGTTCCTTGCCTTCTGTTGCTCCAAAACCCAGAACCCGAACAAGTAGTTCTGAGACTCGAAAGTCAGTTCCTATGTCACCCTCTGATAAGAGCTTGAGGACATCAACTTTGCCTGACGCAAGCAAACCAGATACTGTCAGGAAACCTTTGGTTAAGCCATCATTGTCTATCTCTTCTTCAAAGAGGACCACTTCTACTTCGTTGGAGAGTACAGGGAGTAGTATGAGCAAAAAGACAGTTTCAAAAATTTCTTCGCCATCAGTTAGATCACCCTCAATTTCTAGTGGATCAAGAACTGGGTCTTTGTCAACATCTCTGGCTAGAAACTCTAGCTTATTTGGACGGAAGAAAGCCGGCACTCCTGAAAGCCGGGATTCTCGATTCATTGTCCTCCCACAAGTGGATATCAAAGCTAGCGATGATGTGGTAAGCACAACTTTGCTGTTGCACATTGATTGTACTAGTTGCATCATCAGCGACCCTTAAATTTGGATATCATTCATGTCTGATAACACACTGTTTTGCCATAAAGGATTCCAAGGCTGAAGGTTGTAAAGCACCTTAGTGATTTGAGTTCATGCAACAATTTGGTTTTATAAATAGATTCATATAATCTAAGCATAATTATGATTTGATTGGAAAATCATCTGAAATAAATTGAAAGCATTATGGATACAAGGATTGGCAAATAAAGTTCAGTTGGACAGATTTTTGTAGTCTGAGATTATGCAACCATAATTATGATTTTGTTGGCAAATAATCTTAAATAAAGTGAAAGCACTATGGATGCAAGGATAAAGCCAATATTTGGAACTTCACTTGGACAGATTTTTGGAGTTCAATATTCGAAAACTTTTGTAGGTTTAAAAATTCTATCATGAAAATTGGTGTTTCATGTGGCATGTGCCATTCATGTAGTTGGTAAATTTTTTTTATTAATGGTAGACTATTTTGGAATTAAATTCCTCTTCGCATGGCATGGATGGTTGGGACTAAAGAGAAGTTACTACTCCTTGTTGTCTAGTGTAAATTTTGGGCCAAAAAAAAAGATGATGTGTTGTGGCAGATGATACTTACATGTGTTGTGGAGAGATTGATCTGTGCTTGGGAGCATATTCGACATTACTTACGCTCTATATGTTTTACCATCTCTTTCCTTAATCCAATTGGGTGTTCTCTTGCTGTACCAGAGATTGGATCTTAGGGGCCATAGGGTGCGTAGTCTGAATGGTAGTGGGTTGAACTTGTCAGCAAGTTTAGAGGTAAAATCTCAGTATATTATGTGTAAGTGCTGTGCTAACAATATAATGATATTTCTGGCTATAGTTGTTTCACTGACAAACCTATATGACAGTTTGTTTATCTCAGA
Organism: Erythroxylum anguifugum; assembly: GCA_027478595.1. NCBI lineage: Eukaryota > Viridiplantae > Streptophyta > Magnoliopsida > Malpighiales > Erythroxylaceae > Erythroxylum > Erythroxylum anguifugum. Next base: position 53,563,124 of record JANIPN010000002.1, read on the forward strand.
GATAATCTCTTATCTACACTGGAAGGAATTGAGATACTAGCACGAGTGAAGGTTTGCTATTTGATGATTCAATTGTTTTCTTTATAACTGTGGATTTGTATGATCTTCAGAACCTAAACACTCTAAGAATGAAATTGTTTCTTCTTTTATGCTTCTAAAAGTGTTTATTGGACACTTGTGCTTTGTTTATATTGTTGCAGATTAATCTTAAGGTTTTACAAGCTCCTGTGCATGCTCATTGAGCATGTCTACTCTGTTAAAGAATGAATGCTTTTGCTTATTGGAGCTGTAATATTGATTGGTATAACTGTTCTCTGGCAGGTCCTTGACTTGAGCTTCAATGAGTTTAAAGGGCCTGGGTTTGAACCTCTTCAGAATTGCAAGGCCCTGCAGGTTCTCTTTTATTGTTTCTTCTTCTCTCTGATGTCATTACAAGGTATAGACTGTCCCTTGCAGGCCTCCTTAGATGAAATTTATGTGTATATCACTTGTAGCAATTATATCTGGCTGGAAACCAAATAACATCACTCGCAAGTCTTCCTCAGCTTCCTAACCTGGAGGTTAGTGCTCATTCGGATCATTTTGCTAATCAGCTCTATTGTTTTGTGATTTAACATGGAATAGTAAGCATCTGATGAATGCAATAATTTCTATTCTCTGCTTTTTTGTGCAGTTTCTTTCTGTTGCTCAAAATAAGTTGAAGTCTCTTGCAATGGCAAGTCAACCTCGTCTTCAGGTTTGTTTGCTGTTCAGTAGCAAGCTACTTGATATTGCTTTATCAGGTCAAAGTTAAGTCAATATCTTTTTGTTTCCACATAGGTATTGGCTGCAAGCAAAAACAAGATAACAACTCTAAAAGGCTTCCCACATCTACCAGTCCTTGAGGTTAGCTTTATTTTATTTATTTTTTGACAAAAGACTCTAAAGACATATTTATTGAAGATGTTAATAGTGGTTCATTTTTCTGCTAATCTAGTTTCACTTTCTATGCTACTATTTATGCATTAGATTGATATTGTTCACGTTGACTTGGTACTAGTGTGAGATACATAAAATTGTTATGATTTTCTTAGTTTGGCTATATGAATAGAATGGATGCTGCATAATGCTGTGATATAAACTATAACTGGATCATATGAATGGTCTTGATCCAGGCTTGACCACTAATAATCCTGTCACCTAGAATTGGTCCATATCTTGCCTGATAACAATGGAGTTTTAGGTGTATTCATCAGATGATGGTGTATAGGATAGGGACTTCGACGATCTACTATATCCTTGAAAGGCTTGGAAAGGGAAAGATGTTGTTTACTAATCATTCATCCAAAATTGTTGATCTCAAAGTCTAAATACTACAGGTTTGACATGCAATTGATTTGCCTTCTGGTGCCTTTGTAGTTGGAGGAAAATATGTAATGGGTCTATTACGTAGTAAAGCAGTAGTGAAAGTGCATCATGCTCTTTCTTATAGTAGGTTGATACAAATGTATATTTGAAACTATTCTTCTTTGCTGCAGCATTTGCGTGTTGAGGAGAATCCAATTTTGAAGATGCCCCATTTAGAAGCAGCTTCCATATTGCTTGTTGGTCCTACATTGAAAAAGTTCAACGATCGAGGTTGTTTTCAAGTTTTTCTCTTATTTTCTTTTAATTCTTTTTGGAATATTTACATGGTACAGTTTGCTTCTTTTGTGTGAGTTTTTCTGTTATTTGTTTTGTATTTTTTCTTTTCCTTGTCTCCTTGGTTAACATTTGGTGCCCACTTAAGTGGGTTTTTTGTATCCTTGAGGGTGGCTTTTGTTTTCCATTTTCTTCCTCTCTAATATGGTTAATCTCAATAGATCTTTCAAGAGAGGAGCTTGCAATTGCTGAACACTATCCAGCTTGCACAGCGTTGTGTCTTAGAGACGGTTGGGACTTTTGTCATCCCGATAAAGCAGCAGGTTCTGTTTTGCAAATTTTTTTTTTCGATTTACTTGTGACGACCATAAAACTGAAACTACATAGCATTTTGACCAAGTTTGTGGGTGGGACAACTAAACATAGTCTATAAGAGCTTTTTGCGAGTAAATTGCTTGATCTTGTCATATGCAATTTTTATTTCAATCTATAGTCAGGAGATACTAGTTCTGATTTATGCTGTGGCTATGATGTTTTTCAATTCATTAGAGGATAAAAATGGAGGTGGGCTAGATTTACTTGATGCATTGTGATGAGCAATAATTAATAAAATAGCCAGTATAAATGATCTCACAGCTAAAATTCCACCAAGAAACAAAATAATATCACTTTTGACCACAATCTGAGATTTGGTATGAGAATAAATTTCTTTGGCAAATGTAGAAAATTGCAAAATGTCATTCTTTGCTTAGTCTCTAAGAGGTTTTTGATGGTTATTGTCAAATTATGACATTTTCTACAATTGAATTGAATGTTTCTTTATGACGTAACATAAAAAGACTGAAATCAATAACAAAAATTTATCGTATGTTTTTTGATAAATGAAAATTGCCCTTTCATGAAATAAACTTATTATTCTCAATCCTTGTCTTCTACAGTTCAACAAAATAACGATGCTGATGAAACAATATGGAACATTATTTATAGGATTCAAGTCCTAGGAATATGAAAGTTTATGACATTAAGATTCTTATGATTTAAACTAGACACCATTATGTTCAAATGAGTGTAGTGCATCAGTACTTCATAATGGATACTTTTTGTTTTGCTTCATTTTGGGTTGAATGGTTTCTTGACATGATATGAAGAGTTTTGTATGATTAAGGATCAAGTTCAAGTTACGTTACTCTCAGTTCTTGTAGATTTGTGTTGCATTATGTTTCTCTATATTTTATCTGAAGGGGTGTGTTATCATAGCATAAATCCATTCTTGGGCTTACCCATCAGTTTAAGCTTTTGTGTTGCATGTTTCCTTGACAACTTGCATTGCTAATAATTTTCCTTGGCTAAAGCTTTTAACTCTGAATGTGACTTATTGAACAGAGTCCACTATTCTTTTTCTTTTTGATCAATGGAAAGAACATTACCCACCGGGCTATGTGCTAAAGGATGCAGCTGTTGATCAACCTTTTGAAGAAGACGCTTGTCGTTGCCACTTCAGCTTTGATCGAGATTGTGGTTTCAGTGCCGATCCACCTTTAGTCTTACGGTATCAATGGTTTATAGGGGAAAGGACACTTTCAGACTTTGTTAAAATTTCCAATGCAATATCCGAGGTAATTAGTTCATGCTCAGATATCTATATTGGCTGACATTTTGAATAGGAGTTTAATACCCTTATCATCATATCCTGGGCTAATACCATCATGTATGATCAGGTGTACTGGCCAAAGCATGAAGACATCGGTAAAATTTTAAAAGTGGTTTGTACTCCTACTCTAGGAGAAACAGAATATCCCGCAGTTTTTGCGATAACTTCACCAGTTCAGCGAGGTAAGTTTACTATTATATTTGAAGTTCATGAATTGCGAAGCTTAATGTTTTTGTATAGAGATAATTGTATTAATAATCCACATTAAAATGGCATGGTAAATTCTGCCAAACGGCAAACTCTTAAAATGTGAACAAATTGGTACAGGCATACAGCATATTCTCATAATATGGCCTCCTTCATGGATGTAGCATAAGCTAATAAGTTGATTTCATTTTTGTTTCGCATATTGTGTCTTTATATCTCATTGTCCACATTGCAAAGGAAGTGGAATTCCAAAGGTCTTGAATCTGGAAGTGAGTGGGGAATTGGTGGAAGGAAGTAATATTAGGGGCTGTGCTGAGGTAGCATGGTGCGGTGGAACTCCTGGGAAAGGTGTTTCCAGGTGAGAATGTTGTCTAACACTGCAGGATATGCCTACATCGATGCAAGGACATGCATGGACATGAGTTTCTTTTCCTTTATGTAAAGTGTAAGAAAACTTTGTTATTTTTTATCTCCAGTTGGCTGAGGAGAAGATGGAATAGCAGTCCAGTGGTTATTACTGGTGCAGAAGACGAGGAGTATAGGCTGACTATACATGATATTGGTTCTAGTTTGGTCTTTATGTATACACCAGTTACAGAAGATGGTCGCAAAGGGGAACCCCAATATAAGTACACTGATTTTGTTAAAGCAGGTATAGAATCAATTGATTTCTGCAGTATTTTCTTGTTTAATTTTGTACTTTGATTTTTTCCCAATTTCCTCTGAAAGTTAGCTTGGTTTCCTTTATATCCTTAATAAGGAAAAGAACCTTCTAACAAGATCCCCTAAAGGTGTGGAAGAACCTAAAAGCAATTATTTACCCTAATGGCTTAATGTATTACCTGTTGTTTATGTTTATATTTTATTGAGAGGGCTTTTATATTTATAAGCTTGGTAAACGCTTTTCATAGTGGAAATTTCTAGTTGTTAACGTTACAATTGCAATATGTAAAATAAAATTTGATTATATTGTTTTCTTTGTGATGCTTGAGCAATCTATGTTAAATTAAAGGTAGTGCAAAACCTTGAATTTAGTTAGCTTGTTTGAATTTGTTAAAGAATACATAGCTATGATTCATAGGAATCAATTATCATTTTTTTCTTATGATTTATTGAGTATTAAAATTTTATGTTTAATGTGGCAGCTCCTCCATCAGTCAATAATGTCCGGATCATTGGCAATGTTGTTGAAGGCTGTAGCATAAAAGGGGTTGGAGATTACTTTGGAGGAAGAGAAGGTCCCAGTAAGTTTGAATGGTTGCGTGAGAATAAGGATACAGGGTCAGTGTTCTAATTTATGTTATCATATAAAAAATGCAAGTGGAAGAATGGATAAACAACTTACTCTAGGGATGTGGTTTCCTGCTCACGTTCTTGAAGAAGCTTACTTTTCACTTGCCTTTGTTTCCAATCTCGTCTACAATTTGAGGCCTCTTCTTGTGATTTGAGTTAGAAGCTGGTTTTGTTCTGCTTTTACTTGAACAATTTTATGGTTGTGCTAAATTTCATGGTCTCCCTTCTATCAAGTGTGATCCCACTCACTTTGAATTGCTTTGTCAAATGTTTTCATTTTTATACCCATGATTCTTTTGTGATGTCATGTTTTCTTGGCAGAGAGTTTCTACTAATATTAACTGGTGCTTCTGAGTATACTTTAACTAAGGAAGATGTTGGGCAACGCATAGCATTTGTCTACATACCAATTAATTTTGAAGGTTTTAGCCATTACATTCTTCTTCTTTTTTTTTTTTGTGAAAGGATATCATGTTGGCAGATCATTTACTCTTGCAAACTGCATCATGAATTATAATACTTTGCAGGTCAAGAGGGAGAACCAGTGTCAATAGTTTCCCATGCAGTGAAGCAAGGTAGACTAAATTGTGAACTTTTCTTGATTTGGTAGTAGTGGCATGCTATATCCTTTTAACCTAAATAACTGGAATCCCTTTAATGCACGATGGCTTTGTGATCTAGTTGCTATGTTGTGATTACCAGCTACTGAAAATGTTGACTTTGTGACAATTTCCTCCCTTCGTTGGTGGGTTTCTGGACAAACTTGTTCAGAATTTATTCTGTCTTTGCAATATGATGATTTGCTATATTCTACAAGTGTCTAGTAATGTTCAACTTGTTCCATCTCTATTCTTCATTAATTTATTTACAGCCTCTTTCATCCTGGAAAAGCATAACTTTCAGTTCTTTTTCTCATTTTTGACATTGCTTTTTGTTTGAGATAAATATCTCTTCTAGTTTTAGACAGTATTCATTTGTAGCTTTTATTGATTTCTTGATTAGACTATCTAGTGAATACCATCAACTGTAGTCCCAATTCCTTCAGAGAAATTGTAACAAGCTGCTGCTTGGTGGATTCTTGAGTTGTGATTGCAAGCAATAATTTTCAAAGGAATCCATATGTTTTTAATGTTTTGTATGCCTACTGTTTGTCATTATGCAGAATATGTAGGATAGTAACCAATCTATATGTGTGTTTAAATGATACATTTGAAGTTTGAAATTACATATTGGGGGCTTTGTCAACCTTAGTGTTTATGCTGGTATTGTATCATCATTACTTCTTTTTCAACATGATTTTTTGAGTAATTTTATTAGCAATTTAATGTTTAAGATTATTGCTACATGTTTAAACAGTTTTACCTAGTGCATGGTCTACTTATAATGGCATTGTTTTGCCCCAATTCCAGCACCTCCCAAAGTAACCAACGTCAAGATAGTAGGAGATATCAAAGAAAACTGTAAGGTTACTGTAATTGGTACTGTTACTGGAGGAACTGAAGGTTCGAGCAGAGTTCAGTGGTTTAAAACATGCTCGTCAATGTTAAATGGAGAGGTTGGTCTTGAAGCATTGAGCTCATCAAAAATTGCAAAGGTAGGTAATTTTCCTCTTATTGTGTGCATGAAAAAATCAGAAAATTGCAATTACCATTATTACCAATACATTTCATGCAAATTCTTATTTGATTAGGCATTCCGCATACCCTTAGGAGCAGTTGGCTGTTATATAGCTGCAAAATACACTCCTAGGACTCCAGATGGTGAGTCTGGTGAACCAGTATATGCAATATCAGAAAGAGCCGTTGAAAGTAAGTCGATCGGTTTCCTTTTCCTAAGTAAATAACAATGAACCTGTAGTAGAAATTTTCTTCCTTTGATGTTTTCCTTAGTAGGCTGACCATGGATTACTAATTCATCAGTATGACATTTTCAGCTCTTCCCCCAGGCCTAAACTTTTTATCAATCACTGGTGATTATATTGAAGGTGGAATATTGACAGCATCATATGGCTACATAGGTGGTCATGAAGGAAAAAGTATATATAATTGGTATCTTCATGAGGTATAAGTGTATGCAGCATCTATCTGGACATCACATAACAACTTTTAATATATGTTTTTTTTTCTATATTTTCCTTTTTGTCTTTACAAGATTTTCTAAAAACTTCAGCTCCACACTGAACAACCCCCAAGTAGGGTGTTTTGAAAAAATGATGCTTATGTTCTGGAGATACAATTTACAGCATTAATCTATTTATAGAAACTTCCTTTGTTGATTTTAATGTGGGACAATGATTTTTCAGGTTGAAACAGACTCTGGATCTCTAATACCAGAGAGTTCAGGACTTCTTCAATATCGTATTAGTAAAGATGCAATTGGTAAATTTATATCCTTTCAGTGCACCCCTCTGCGTGATGATGAGACTATTGGTGAACCAAGGGCTTGTATGGGACAGGAACGTGTTCGGCCAGGTACTTTTTAACATGTGTGATGTTTATCACGAGGCTTTATTCCACTCTAAAGAAGATCAAAGTTGGATGTTCATTTCTGTGGTAGCTTTTTGTTTTTTCTTTTCTTTAATACATTACCAATTTCCATATTTTAGTTTCATTTCCATCTGATTGGGGGATATGTTATTAAACTTGAGTGTTTTTAAGTTTGAAATTTAATAAGTTGTTACAATTATAGTATCCTTATGGTGTAGCTTTGTAATTGTTTGATTATGTGATTTTTGAAATGTATTTATCATGTTAAGTTCTCTTTGATGTGTAGGAAGCCCGAGATTACTTGATTTGCAAATAGTTGGAACAGCTATTGAAGGAGCCACCTTGAGTGTTGACAAAAAATATTGGGGAGGTGAAGAGGGAGATTCAATTTTCCGCTGGTTTCGGGTAATTAATGGACAATTGTTTTGTAGTGTCCTCATCTTGTGGGTTCATGGTTCATCAAGTTTTGAGTGACTTCGTAATTTGGAGCATGGACATCACTTCATGCTAAGAGTTGCTGTTTGTAATCAAAGGAAATAAGACAGAAGTCCATCTTTAGCTCCTTTTCTTTCCTTCATTAATCAATCCATTGTCATGCAGACTAGTTTGGATGGCTGTCAGAATGAGATTTGTGGTGCTACTGCTGCATTATACATACTTTCACTAGATGATGTTGGCTTCCTTATTTCGGTTTCCTGTGAGCCTGTGAGAAGTGATTGGGCTCGTGGTGCTATTGTGCTTTCTGAGCAAATTGGACCTATCTCACCTGGTATTGCATTTTTTAAAACCATTTTCCAGAATTGATTTCCCTGTTCGTTTGTTTGATTATATTACTAAAATTGATATATGTTTGACCATTAAACTCTCAGGCCCTCCAAGTTGTCAATCCCTAGATTTTCTGGGATCAATGATGGAAGGACAACGGTTGAGCTTTTCTGCCTCTTACACTGGCGGGTAAGACATTTGTTCAAATACCTGTGTCCTTTTTTATTCCTCTTTTCTAACTATAAAGCGTTAGTTGCTGAAACAGGGAGAAAGGAAATTGTTTCCATGAATGGTTTAGAGTGAAAAGTAATGGGCTGAAGGAGAAATTATCTTCTGAAGGTGGGTTGCTTTACTTTGACCTGAGACTGAGTGGAATATATGTAAAAACTGTTCCCTGAATCTATCAGAGATTGAGTTGGAGAGGACAAATATAATATTTTTGCTGTAAAAAGTTATTGGCAAAATAAATTGTTGAGCCTTAGTAATTTAATTTGATAATGAAAAAACTAAAATTAAAGTAAGATAGGATCTCTAGAAAGTGCTTTTCTTTCCTTCTAACTAAGCCTTCTCGCTTTACTGAAAGCTATCATCTATTAGAAACAAAGATGGGGAATTCATTCTCTACATAGTGGAACAGGGAATAAGTCATACACCTACTTGATATTTAAGATTGATATCCTCTGATATTTGATTTAGCGTTGCTCTTCTTAAAATATGGCCTTTCATTATGTGAGTTATTTTTGCAAAAATAAATCAAGGCAAAAATAAATCAAGCTGTTAAATGTTCTAGCAGAGTTTCTGGATTTGACTCTGGAGGATGTTGGAAACTGTATTGAACTTGTTTACACTCCGGTGCGAAAAGATGGTGTTCAAGGAAGTCCTAAAAGCAGAATCTCTGATGTCATCTTACCTGGTGGGTTGTACTTTGATGATCCACGAAACTTTTATCTTGAGAATATTATTTCTCTGTTTCACATTCTTGCTGCTATTCCATTAGAATACATAAGTACCCTTTCTGCTGAATTAAGGCTTCTGGTGAGACATAGCCAGATGATGTACACTCTGAATCTGATTATACTGTTGTCTAGCTTCTGCAATAATAATGCTTCATAAGAAGGTAGCTTTTTGTTATCTTGGAAGAACTTGTTTTCACTTTTCCTTGAAAGCAATTGTTTGAAAGCTTAAATGTGTTTGGACATTTTTTGAACTGTACGTTGGATGTTATTTGTTGGCTTGCAAATGGGGGACTATTTGTATATATATATATATTTGACTGAAGCACCTTATTAGTGGGATTTAAATGTATCATTTATATAGGATTTGATACTAAGATCACCAAGTTCTAGTGTTATATACTGGCTTATTGTATATCCAGTTCTTTGATAGAACCACGTATTACCTGATGACATTTTTATGGACAATGTCCCTTATAAGCTTTATTTTTCAACTACTTTGCAATGCTTACTGAATTAGGAGTTGGGTTCTATTGTCTTATTCATGGTCCAGTATTAGATAGTATTTTTTATGGTTTTTCAAAAATTTGAAAAGTTAAACACATTCAAACGTTATATTTATTAAAAATATTACATTGCCAAACTACTATATTCTAAAAGAGATATTGCTTGTTAGCATTTAGTTCTTTAGTTATTAAAGTTGTATTATTATTAGCTTGAAGTATCAATAAAGTATCCAAATTGATACTACACATTATGTACAGCCTATCACTGGCCATTTTGCACCTTCAAAAATCATATTCCTTGTTTTTACATTCAATTGGGCAGGAATATGTTTGTTGTAAAATATGATTAATGCTTCATTGAATGATTTTAAGCAGCGGATCCTGTGGGTTTGGAACTTGTGATTCCTGATTGCTGTGAGGATGAGGAACTGGTCCCCCAGAAGAGGTACTTCGGTGGAAAGGAAGGTGTTGGAGAGTACATATGGTACAGAACCAAGGAAAAGCTACTTGAATCTGCATTGATGGATCTACCTAGTAGTTGTGACAATGTTGGTACATGTGGAAGAACAATGTAAGTTCTATTATAATTTACGAAGTTCTAAGGTTTGAGTTAATTTATGTACATGTTGTCAGGTCAATCTTGAGATTATCCCTCCTGTGTCAGGATCTATAGTCCATCACTGGATGATGTAGGGGCTTATTTGGCTCTCTATTGGCTGCCCATTCGTGAAGATGGTAAATCCGGAAAGCCTTTAATTGTAATTTCTGAATCTCCAGTGACCCCAGGTACTAGATATCCTTCTATATTTTCCAAAATCCTTTCTAGTATTGGATGATATGAAACATATATTCTTTATAGTTTTGTTGTTTGGAATGTGCAACTGAACTATCATTTGACTGTCTGCAGGCTTTAACTTACCGCATGACACAATGATAAGACCCAGAAACACGTTGCTTTAACTATTTCTGTGTCTTACTTTGTGGTGGACTTGATGTGTCTCTACCTTGCTTTGATCATTTCTTTTGTCATATCTAACACTTTTTGTATGTGTTTTCTTGATTCTAAGCAGATTGGTGGCTGATTTATGCCAGCATTGATTAATGCATTTATTCTTGCTCTTTACTTTTTGCAGCTCTTCCAGTAGTCACTAATGTGTGTGTCAAGGAGTTGCCTTGTGGTGTTTATTTTGGGGAAGGGAAGTATTATGGTGGTCATGAGGGGCCAAGCCTCTTCAGCTGGTATAGAGAAACTGACGATGGAACTATTATCCTCATAAATGGTGCTAACTCCAAAACATATGAAGCCACAGACTCAGATTACAATTGCCGTTTGCTGTTTGGGTAAGCGTTTACTTTGTTTCATTGTCGATAGTTACAATTTTACCAGCTTAAAGTAGAGTAGTTCAGTCTGCTGACGTCAAAGACGTTAGATATCCTTTTAATCTTCTAGGAAATGCTTCATATTTCTTCTTTTCCTTGTATTCTATAAATTAGGCCCATGATATGATATCACATTATTCCAAATGGTTAAAGTTCATCTGGTGCATCTATTCAAACAAATTGAGCCAAATGTTTCTCATAGGTACACACCAGTTCGCTCCGATTCAGTTGTTGGAGATCTTATACTTTCTGAGCCAACTGATGTTATTCTCCCAGGTCAGCCAACTGTTTCTTGGAATTATGTATTACTAACCAAGTGATGATGCTTGGAAGTTTCATTACTTTGAATTGGATATTCTTGTTGCTTCCAGAGCTTCCAATAGTTGCAGCCCTTGCTCTCACTGGAAAGGCAATTGAAGGTGATGTACTTACTGCTGTTGAAGTGATCCCAAAAAGTAACACACAACAAATTGTTTGGAGCAAGTACAAAAAAGATGTCAGATACCAGTGGTATGTAAATTGGGTTCTGAAGATTCTGATTGAATTAATCTTCTTGTTTAAAATCAGAATTGGTACATGATATATATACACACTTCTACATAACTAAATAAGGAAACTATCACCTATAAACTAGTAACACAATAAAGACAATAAAGACTGATATCCTAATATCTACAAAATAGGAAATTAACTCCTAACTTTGAGGACTAAATATTTGACAGATTCGTTTATGGCATAGGTTGCTTGTATGCTTTAATGATAGCTATTGCTCTACGGTGCCTTTTTTATGGTTAGTGTCATCAACATGTTGAAGACAAAAAGGCAGTATTTCAAAGTGGTGTTAGGTTGTTAGCGTTGTATTTATTTATTTATTTTTGCAATACAGAATACATTTAGTTCACTTTTTCAAATAGATTTTTATTTTGAACAAACATTGTCCACTAAATGCTGATACCATAGTCACTTCTTTATTTACATTTTGACATTGAAAAACATGGTGCAGGTTTTTGTCCTCAGTGACTGGAGATAAAAACAACTTTGTGCCCCTACCTTCTCAGCGTTCCTGCTCTTACAAAGTGCGGTTCGAGGACATAGGTAGACATGTGAGATGTGAATGTATAGTGAATGATGTGTTTGGAAGGTCAAGTATGCCAGCATTCTCTGAGACTGCAGCTATATTGCCAGGTCTTTTGTCTGTTTAAAAATAATAAGCTTCATATTTTGTTATAATTGTGTATTGAATTTGTTTAAATATTGATTGTAGGGATGCCGAAAATTGAAAAGCTGGAGATAGAAGGGCGTGGATTTCACACCAATTTGTATGCAGTTCGAGGCATTTACAGTGGAGGTAAAGAAGGAAAAAGCAGAATACAATGGCTGAGATCAATGATTGGCAGTCCTGATCTAATATCCATACAAGGTATGCCAACAGAACCTTACAGTTGACATTGCAGCAGAGCCAGTTTTAACTAAAACTGTAATTCTTTCACTGATTTAAAGCCCATTTCTTAAGTGTTTATTCCTTTTTCTTTAACAGAACATCTCCTCCTGTTGCACGCACTGCGTGTCTCTCTCTCCCACTATTCTATTTCTTTCTTCTATAGCCAGGAGCATCAATCACTCCATCACACCTAGATCATGCACAATATGCCTACCTCTCTTTATATTGATGTACTCCAGTGTCACCATCTCCATTGTCCTTTATTTTTCTTTCTCCAGTCAACATCCACGTTACACTCTTTCATCATCAGTTTCCCCTTTCCTTCCTGCCACCTTATTTCTTTGCCACCTTCTCGAGCATTAATATTTGTGTAAAGTCATTGTTGCCATCTTCTTTTCTTAAACACTTACTTCTGGTGTTTCTTCTTTGTGAAGCCTATGTGATGCAAAAGAACTTAAAAAGTCTATAAAAGAAATAAAAGAGAAGATTAGTCAACCACACAGCTTTAATTTGGTGGAATGAGAATTGAGATTTGAGCTGACATCAAAAGTAAGGGTTGAATTTTAGATTGTTTTATGTTATTCTATTTTAGATATGCTATCCTAGTTGTATAGGACTTATATAATTTCTGTTATAATAGGATCTAAATTAGGAATCTTTTTCTACTAGAATAAGGATTCTAAGAACTATATATATATTTGTGTGTATTCAACTCTTCATCAAGAATAGGAACCTGAAATTTTTCTACAAACTTGAGCTTTTAACCAGAAGGTGTGATGTTTTCTTCTAATAGTGATTATTAGATTTTAAGGGTGATTCCTATTTTCCTACTATCCATTGTTTATGTTCCTCACTAAATTCTAGCAAACTTAATCTAAATTTCAGCCATATTAAACCCTGAAATCCTAATTAGACCCTGAATATTAAGCCTAAATTTCCAGCAATCAAACCATAAAATGCAACTATACAAAAACTAAAATTTCAACATTTCTAGCTGAAATCCAGGCCTAAAACTTGATATTCTAGTAGCCTAATATTAGTCATATTTCCTAATTTTGTGGTTTTTAGCTACTAGTTAACAATTCTTCTATTTATCCTACATTAATTTGATATGAGAGCTTTGGTTCACAATGGTGACAGTAGTGGAAGGGCATGTAGAAGAATATTTAGCAACCTAGAGCAAGATGAAATACTTAG
>JANIPN010000002.1:53781914-53800747 GCA_027478595.1 Erythroxylum anguifugum
GGCAGTTCAGATATAGTGGGATTCTGAATGTAACTTGGAAGGCAAGTTAGGATGCCTATATATAGCTCATTCGAGCTTTGCTCTACTCACTCGATTAGAGAGAGCATTCTTTGTATTCTTTTGAGGGAAAGTATATAAAGTTGGGTTTTGATTGTATCTCTGTATTTCCTTATTGCCTTTGTTCTTATTGCTTTCTTAGCATTGTTTCTTCGAGTGTGTAAGAGGTAAACACTTCGAGGGTTTGTTGAGAGCTGGATCTTGCTTAAACGGATCTAAGTGAGATTGTCGTGCAAAGGGTGTTTGGCAATAGACTTCGGTAAAAGTTCGAGTCCCAAAGGTGACCTTTGTATCAATAACCAAGGTAAGACTATTCGCATTCACAGTTAAAGATTATGTATGCATTTGCATTATCTTTTGTCCCTGACTTTACATATGCATTGCATTGGTTTTCATTATGTTTGCGTTATGTAAAATTTTTGTTTTTGTTTTAAGATGTTGCATTGTTTATATTTATGTGAATGTTTCAATGACATAGTGACAGTGCATCGTAACGCTAATCAAAATAAAATAACTAGGCCACTATTATAACAATGGTGAGTCTAGGTCGATGCCACAGAGAGTGTGTGAAAAGTTGTTGAAATGAAATTAATCGGTGTTTAGGAAAAAAGGGGGTTTGGATTTTGGAATAAGAAAATAAAATAAAACTAACATAATGAAAACAAATTAAAGAAAACCTGCAAAAAATGATAAAAGTGAAGAATTCGGTAATGACTCAATTCTTTGGTTCAATCTCTACCTACACCCTAATTAAACATATTTCATGGATTTGTTGTTTTCTAACCTCTCATAGCAACTATTAATTGTGGGTTAATAATTAACTCAAGTTTTCTCTTAGGTTTTGTTTAATCAAGATACGATCGTTAATTAAACTTAACCACCAAATAACTTAGGATACAATCTCTAGATTTAATTAGGTAGTAGCATTACGACTTAGAAAAATCGATTAATCAAGGCAATAACTATATACGAGGCATCATATTAATCTTTATTTATTAAATATCTCATACTTAATCATAAAGTTTCTCAAACTTTACAATCAAGTCCCACTTGATTAAAATATCTTTACTCTCGTTAACCCGTTCTTTATGTTAGACCCATTAGGTTTCTAAATATGTTGACAATAATTACAAATTCTAATTCTAATTCATAATTAGAATTAGATAAATTAAAATTCCTTTTAATTTATCTTTAATTCTCCAATTAAGCAATTTAGAATTATAGATCGAGATTAGTATTTTCCAACAAATCATGATCAACTAAATATTTAGAAATATTAAAGTGATTTTAACTAATCTTTTCGTGCATGATTTTTTCTGTATAATTCATTCATTTCATCATAAAATGTTTCGATTAGACATAGAACATGAAATTAATTTTTATTTTATTTTGAGTGCAACCACATTAGTTCTCTGTCATTTGCTACTGATTCAATTAATGATATTTGTAAACAATTTATAAAACGTTATTATACTTTGACCAAGGATTTTCCATATCAATACTAATCGAGAACAACATAATATTTTCCTTAATTACTTTAGAGTGATAAATCATATCTTAATCATTCAATTACCTCTATATAATTTATACTACATCTAATGACTACCGATTTAACGACCTATAATTAGATAAATCATAAGTAGTATCAAAACATAGCAATCTCTATATAAGATAACTTTGAGAACCTCAAGTTAAAAGATCACTTATACAATTATTACAATAATAATTTCTATAGACATATAAGTAATGTTACAAATGAATTTCTCATATTAGGTCAGTTAAATGAATTTGTTCTCTAACAAGTACTCATACGTTTATTTAAATATCTTTATACTTTAACCTATGAGATCAACTACTTTATAAGAAAAAATATAATGCGTATTAATCTTTTTATATTTTATTAATGTCCAATTTTAATAAAATAATAATTAACAATAATTTAAAGATAATAAATGGATGTAATATTAATTTCATAATTATAACCTTATTATAATTTTACTTTATTATATACATTTCAAGATATACAAGATAAAAAAAAATCTTTAAATACTTATCACTAAATCTATTAACTGTAATACGTTCAGGATAGAAATGTGAAAAAAAGAAACTAATTATTAACTACAAACTTCTAAATACTCTTCTCCAAGATGAAAAGCTTCCATTACCGACAGTTGTTGAGGTCATGGGAGCTGAGAAGCCTTCAAGGGCAAGTCCATCAAGGATTCTACGCACCACAGTATCATCCATTCATCAATTTATTAGAATTTACAATGACGTACAGAAAAAGGCAAAGACACTTGAGGTGTTTCTTTGTCAAGTACTTCGTCTTCCACCACCAAGAGATATTGTGTTTGAGTCCTCACTTTTACACTCAACTTTGGTTGCATATGGAAAACATACTGGAATCAACAACCACTTGAACCTACCCATCCAGTTGCCTTATCAATTTTCTGAACTCTTCATCTGTACTTTTAAGCATTACTGGCAAAGGCAATTCAGTCTGACTTTCTACAACCTCCATATGCCTTGGCTTAATCCTCTTCTCTAGACTGAAAGCGAAGTACTGTGGGAACTCCCTCAAGTCCTCCATCTTCCCATCCATCTCCTTCACAAAATAATCCAACTTCGGCTTGTAATTGTTCTCAATACTGAAAGTAAGCAATGATGGGCACCTCAAAACCATATCGATTGCCTCGTCCCTCGCAAACCCCACACTTTCCAAGAACTTCAACTTAGGAATCAAGGTGTTCTCCACATTAGAAACCAACAAAACCGAGTCCTGATAAGCCAATGCATCTAAATCTGTAAACCCAAGCCTTTGGAGATAAAACAAGCAGGGTTTAAGCTGGTCTCTCACACTACAAACCAAAAACCTCGGGCACTTCTTGATGACTTTCCTAAACTTTTTTTCCGGGACTTTAAGATCCTGGGAGAGAAAATCGAAAACTGGTTTGAGGTCAGTTCTGATGTTGGAAGTTAGAATTGTAGGACACATGCCAAAGATTCTAGGCAAGTCGTTTTGGTGGATGCCTTTGGATTGGAGAAAGCAAATAATGGAATGGATAGAGTCCAGAGAAGCAGTGTGGAGAGAGGGATTTTGGGACAATGCTTTGCCAGAGTCCACACCCATTAGTTCAAGGCAGAGGATCTTTTCCTTGATTTGAAAGGAAATGTTTTTGTGGGCAGGCGTGTAGAGAGGATGGTCATGAAGGACGCTATTGGGTTTGACAGATAAATATGCAGTTGAATGCTGGGAACTCGAGGGTGGACGAGTTGGTTTCTGGGAAGAGAAGAAGCACATGGATGAGTGTAGTGCTCTAGTTCCTGTAGCTGACATAGTTGCTGAAGGCTGAAGATGAAGAGAACATTATCACATTAGACTTATTAGTATATAGTAATGACATGTCAGCATATAAGCTAAATTTGATTGGATGACAGTAGATTGCATGGATTATTGCGGTTTTTTTTTTCAAAAAAAGGATATTCCCCGACTACTCACTTACCAATTTTTTTGTCCTAGACTAAGGTATCCACCGGCGGACTTAGTGACTAATCTTCTGGCTGGTTTGTAGGCACCTCACAGCGTGGGACAGCTGGCCCAAAAATTTAAGACTGCTTCATACCCAAAGTCAAGGATCGAACCTCTGACCTTTGGTTAAGGATGGATGAGTCCCTACTACTTAACCACACGCCTTAATTTTTCACTCACATGCCACTGCAACGTGTTGTAATTGTCACTAAATAAGTAACTGTATTTTAAAAAATCTCGAGCTGGGAGTTTCATGGAACGTCTAGCAATCTTCTAGAAACGAAAAAGACAGGAAGGGGGAACGTTAGAACACAGATCTAACGAAACTATGGTTTCTGCTTACAAAAAGAATTCAAGAGCTGCTTCATTCCTATTCAAAATAACCCCGCGGTCACCTAAAGATCATCGAGCCCAATGGGGTACACGAGCATCCACCATCCTATTCGGTTTGAGAACCAAACACGAGGTAATCATTGGAGACTGCAGAGAGGACGTGTGGAACAGCATGGTTCCATTGTTGTTACTGGTTCTATGTAGGCTTTTACAGCCAACAGCAGCAGCAGCACACTGTAATAACCCACTTTGCCATGAGAACAAAAGTGCAAAAGATTGAAACCTCAATACAAAGTTGATATAAATGGCCAATTGAACGGAGTGAGGAAAATGAAACATATGACCGGCACAAACTAGTATATCACGATACTTGATCATAAATAGTATCCTAAAGAAAGAATTGAAAATTACATAAGAGCTCTTTGGCCTTCAAAACTTTCACCACTGGCAGATATTGATGGCAAAAGCAACTTCCAAGTTAATTCTCATATTGACACAAAGCATAAATAGCATAGGATCGAGTTACTTATTGCAGTCGACAGTGTACCAAAATTTCAAGAATTTGCACGGGTATTTTATGGGTGAATAAGAAATGTATAGATTAAACATATGCAATTGTAGGAAAACTGGACTGAGAGGTGGGGATGTTGGTCAGATAAGTGGCACAAGAATATCCCATAAAGAACCATTTCCACCGACTCCTTACAAATTAATTCACGAAAGTGGGCATTCAAACAAGTAGACTGATCGCGAAAATGAAGGTGGTGTAAATGACATGCAGAAGTATGATTACATTTTTGCTGTGTAAATGACATGCTGAAGTATGACTGTGATTATAATTGCTTATTGGTTGGAACCCATATTATATTGAACTACATAGATGAATAACTGAAAAAGAAAGGGTCATCCAAGGTGCATCGAAGAATAGGCTGTAAATAAACATTCATTAAATGGATGTTGAGAACTGAAGGATGTTAATATAAGAAGGTAAGAGCATAAGAAAAGATCAACCAAGAAATGGTGAATCTGTAAATGCATCTGAACATGTCACTAGCAGCATAGCTATAGCAGCTCGTGCCACCTTGTCCCTTCGCTGAGCAAGAATTGCAGGCATCTTGGCATGCAACCTGGACGAAGCTAATGACTGACGAGATGCTTCCGTCTGGTGAAGCTAAAAGAGAATAATAGGCTCAATAGGTGGACAGCAATCCTCATTAGCCTCACAGTAGAAGACAGCAAAGAAAGCAATAAGGATGTCAGTTGGATTGGGTTTGTGCTAGCATACTACCGTATTAATAATCCTTCTAAGCATTTCGTGCATTCTAGATGTCAGCGCTGTGTAGACTGCACAAGAAGGGCTACTCAGGAAGAAGTTTTTGCACAAAAGTTAGCTCCTGTAACAAAAATTAACGTGCATCATCCTAGTGGCTAATGTCATCAGAATATGTATGACCATACGGAGCAATGAATAATACTAAATTGAAATTGAACTCATCTACTTTTCAGGTACGAAAAAATCAATGCGTTTCCATCTACCATTACTTGAAATTGCAAGATCCTAATAACAAAATGTAATATCCATTGAAGTTGCACATTATCTATCACTCCAAAATTACAAGTACCCTAGTTATTCAGAATAAATCTCAATGCTGCCCGGGGCTTCTGCTAATAGAATGCTGCTGAATGAGGCTTTTTCCCAGGAATTTGATGATCGCCCTGTAATAATCGACAACAATATAAACTTCAGTCAACATAGAGAGAGAAAATACAGAAACTTGGATAAGATTTCTGAAAAATATTAAAAATAAATCAAAAGAAAATGCAAACAAGCATTTGTGGAAAACAGTCATGCATTTTAATTACTGAGCCATTTTTCATCCTGTTAAGTTCTGCACTCGAAGGGAAAGATACCTAGATACATTTAACTGAATACTAAAGAAGCACCAAAGACAAGAGACAAATACTCCAATAATATTCCCACAACTGACACAAAATTAAGATCAAGTTCCCCATTAACACTTTGAACAGTGAGTTATGTAATACTGAATTGGAGAATCTTGAACACCTGATGATTAGATACAGGTTTATCAGACAAGTTCGGGTAGATGCACCTTATTCTCAACATGAACAGACCAATGGATT
The DNA here is from genome assembly GCA_027478595.1 of Erythroxylum anguifugum. Taxonomy (NCBI): domain Eukaryota; kingdom Viridiplantae; phylum Streptophyta; class Magnoliopsida; order Malpighiales; family Erythroxylaceae; genus Erythroxylum; species Erythroxylum anguifugum. The sequence goes on from JANIPN010000002.1 coordinate 53,787,976, forward strand.
CTTGGAGTGAAACTATTACTTGGTTGGGGGAACTTAGAGTACATAATGCTGCTAATCTCAAAGCAATCAAGTTAAATTGGGCAGCCTTGGTGTACTACATATGGAAAGAGCGTAATTGCAAAGTTTTCAAACAAGTAGAAGCAGTGAGTTGGTTTTTCAGGACATTTTCCTCCACTGCAGATCAGCCATGTTAGCAAGAGGAATAGCTACAAAATTGACAAGCAGCATGAAGAGCAGATGGGGATTGGAGTAATACTGGATTAAGTGGTCTCACAAGTGTCCCTTTGGTTTCAAGGTGTAGATGGTTACTAGGAACCGTAACTCTCTGTAACCTAGATCTTTTGGATAATTCTAGACTTTTTGTACTCTAGACTGTATATATATTTATATAATGAAATCTGTTAATTTAAAAAAAAAAGACTTAACAATTTTTAATAGCAAATTGATAAACCTCATGAAACAAGAGTTTTCCTATTAATCTATAGGGAAGAAGCCTCTATCACAGATTGAATTTAGTATTGTCTATAACATGGACAACAAAGCAGTATGAGAAAACACAGCACAGAAGATTCTACAAAAGAGATCCCTCCAACTTGACAACCAAAATTTAAAATAAGACACCACTTTCAGGACCCTAACCTTGTACAAGGAAGCTGCTGACTCAGATTGAACTGTCTGAACTGGAATTAGTCCCATAGTTCGTAATATATCCAGTGCATCCAATGTCAGCTGCCAACCACAGACTGCATCACCATCAGCGTTGCTGCCAGACCCATGGCTGCTAGAACCAGCAACAGCTACATTTCCATTGACCCATGGGCAGAACTGATTGTGATAAACAATAGGATCAAACTCCATACTTTCTTCATAATTGCTTTCACCCTCTGGAGGCCCTGCGCAACACATAGGATGCATTAACCAAGATAGCCGGCAGAAAAGAAAATACAAAATTGAGGGGCATAACTCCATATTATTTCTCAAACAAATACTTCCACTGAACATATCCGCGTCTGGTATTGTTTACGAAACCACTACATACACACTTGAAATATACATGATAACATAACATTTAAACCGCTTCCAACACAAAAGCAGACCACAATATTCTGCCAAAAGGTTAAATGAAACATGATCAATGTGAGTCACCACTAAACTGCAATCATAATCTCATATCTACTAACAACCTTACATCTTGCCATGTATGAATTTTAGCAATAACACAAATGATGAACGATCAAATAAGTTTCAAGACAAATGACTAGTTTAATTTGGTTCATATCAAAGCAGTCTACTATATCAAAAGGTAGGATTAATCAAATACCCTGCAAAGGCATGTTTTTCAGAAAGAAACTAGAAGTATGATGATAGATACATGGCTGGATTCCCACGTCGCAGTACAATGCTCAACACTTAGAACAAATCCTAACATTGCCCTTCATTCATTCTATGCACGATTAACATCCAGGAAATAACGAGATAATGATACTGCATTATGGATCAGGGTTTCAATACCTATATTATTGGTAATCACATAATCTGATTCTGCACGCAGGCAATTGTTTGTGGATGACGATTTTCCAGCCCTTGTGACTTCCTTATCAGCTGTTTCACAGCCTGAATAAATGTTTGCATTGCAAGAATGAGATGGACGAGCATTAGTATCTAGTTTTATCTTGCTGCTTTGACTTGGCTTTTCATCACTTTCAACAGATTCAACCTTTACCAAACCACCTATCTTTGAACCACTATCTGCCCTTGCCATGGATCGTGATAGCATCTCCTGGTTATCACCATGAAGATCTTCCCTGATTACTTCATCAGGGACAATCTCATCCATTAAACCAGGATCAGGAGCAGATTCACCAGTCTGACCTTGATTTTCAGCATCTTCTACTCTAGGCTCGACATCACCAACTACACTGTCGGCTCTATAAACAGAAAAATCAGCACCATGAATTTCAGCTTCATGACTAGCACACATACCAACACTCCCCCCACTAATGCCGAAACTAAACCCATCCTTAGCATGGGCAGTAATTGTCTCAGTATTAAAATTTTCTTCAGCATCATTTGAACTACTGACACCCATTTCACTAGGGGCTGCATCAGCAGCAGGCTGGAAACAGATACTTTGCTGGGCCTGATTGCTATAATTGAGTTCTGATGTCTCATTCACGTCCAGATTGCCATACGTACTGGAAGATGGAAAATGAGCATCATCAACATCCACTGGGTGGTTCTCAACACTTTCCATGGAGTCATCATCTGCATCATGACAGATTGTATCCATTGCAATAACTGATGAAGCACGTGTTGAATCTCTAGCATATGGAATTTCTACAACTTGATCAATTCCTTGATGCAACGAAGTAATTCTGTTTCCATCTTCATATATCTCAAGACCCACTGAATGACTAGGACCAGCACCAGATGAGTCCCTTTGATATGGAGAACAGTAGGTTTCAAAGAAATCCCTTTCTCGAGCACGTTTTGAAGGCCCGGCAGAAAACTGTCTTCCATCTGTAACTTCATCACCATCACGATCAATTACAGTTCCTTCAACACTATCAGCCGGCTGTATCATCAAGTTCAGCTTATCATATGAGCTCCCACCTATTTCAAAGCTCCGTTTACGAGAACTAGGTACTCTTGATTCATATGACATTACACGATCACCAACCTCACTGCCAGAAGGTTGGCCAATCATCAAATCCCTTCCCATGTCTGCATTATGACTGTTTTCAGGCATTACTGTCCTATCTGCCTGAGTAGACGATAAACCTCCTGCCATTGTAAGATTCAGATCAACTTCTGTATTTTGCAGCAATTTCCCTTCATCTGTTGTTGCCACTTCATCCCGGTCTTCGGTCAGCTCTTTCTCTGCATCGTCAGCAGCAACCCAACCACTGACACCACTGGCTGCACTTCCTCCACGTGTCAATCCCATCTTTTTGCTAAGATCAGCAATATCTATGCTGTTGGAAGTAAATCGACTAGGTCGATGAACAGTTGAGAATGCTAATACTCTGACGGTAGCACCACACAAGCTACAGTCCAGTAAAGGTGATCTGAAGTCACATCTAGAATCTACATCCAGCATTTTCTTCTTTTCAGTTTCCTTTTTACCTGAAGATGAGTGAGCTTTTGTGCTTGGTACAGGCTCATGTGAAATACAGACCTGGGCCTGGGCAGGGCCAAAGGAACATCCATTTCTTGCCGAGTGAGCAGAATGTTCTTCACAGTCTTGAATATTTGGAAGCCATCTTGGTTCCCATCCACAAAGGCTTATAAGCCTTTGGGCCTGGTAGATGAACTAAACAGTCAAATAGAAACTAAAAGGCAGAAAAACACTATGTAAATGAATCAATCAGCAGATTCCAGATGGAAAAGGGGCATAATTTTATCTTACATGAGAATATAAACAGAGGGCCAAATCTCGAGAAGCTTCAAATTCTGGTAGACTGTCTGACTTAACTCCTTCTACACCAGCAAAATTCGGCAACTGGGAGAGAAAGTGATCAATCTGCTTCCCTTGAGATGCCCGCATCTGCTCAATTGCAGATGCAGCAATAATAGGAAGAAATTGAAATTGCAGGAGCCCATCAAATCTATCTTTGAATCCTGCAATTAAGGCAGATTGAGGAGTTGGAGGGAACTGCACCAAGCTTTCAGGGCAGCTATTTCCCCTCCAAGGACAGCTGGCTTTATGGCCAACATCCAGTTGCTTCGCAAAGGCTTCACCAACATTTTCAACTAAAGCCCAAAAATTGGCAAAACAAAGGTGACAACCATTATAAACCCCTAAATACTGAAAGATGACAGGCATAATCAGTTTTGGACAATCAAACAGATATCAGCTGCAAAAGGAAAGAACAGCATGCATACATCAAAGCTGTAATAAAATAAACAATATCATCCCATTAACTTGGAAAATTAAGCAAAATGCATATCCTGCTCTGGATAGTACAAAAAGGGAAAAATATAAAGCATGGCCACAAACAAATTGTGTTACATAATTCCAGGAAAGAATTTATAAACCCAGTAAGATATAAGTGGTTGGTAAAAAACGGCATCTCAATTGTTATTTTGTATTTTTAACTCCATGATATTGACCACAAGCCTAAAGAGTCAGGTAAGTTATAAGTAAATCTTATATGCAAAAAGTTCAGTATTGTGATGTCAACATACAGATGCAAACCACATCTTTCTCACAGTCTTTCTTTCTTTTTTTGAGAACAACCAGTACTAGTAGGCATTTATTGCCCTGGCTTAATCCTTACATCGATATCATAAGATCTGACTCTATCATAAATAAGACAAAATGAGAAAGGGGGTTATCACTTTGATAATTTATCGAAAAGAGAAAGATGGTTATCACTTTGATAAGTTATCCATCTCTTCAAAACATAAATCCGACCTACTTAATGCTCCAAAAGAATAGAATTTCCACTGATAAAAAACATCTTTTATCAAGGGTAGAATGTGTCAAGTGTCCCTAAATGCACAATAATAAGGGAAGCAAAAGATTTGAAGAGGCAAAGTCTCCATGGCAAACCTTCTGCGGTGGTCCATGACGATGACAAAATGAAACTCAGGCATGCATCACAAGATTCACATAAAATTTTATCAACATCAGTGCTCACCCAACCTCTTTGAGCACAAGCCAAGGAGCTTGCAGCCTGCAAGGAATTGGAAAAAGTATCCATGAAATTGCCCGACTTAATGGCAAAAAACAAGCAAGCAGAATTATACAAGAGTAAGTTTGAAGTTTGAACTTATATTCTCTTTTTTGTTTTTTTAACAAGCATTCAATTATTTTCACTAGGAAATGTGTAAGTTTTCTCGCTAAAGTTACATTATAAGTTGAAGATACTGATGCTGTTCTCCATCCTAGATGATTGAAAATAATGATGGTAAAAGAATTTTCCTAAAACCATTCTCCTGAGCAAAGATAAAACTCTATCAATAGCTAATACAAATAAGATCACGTGTACCAAAATTGTAGATTTTCTAGATTATTTTCTTTTATTACTCAAAATTTATCTCATTGCCTGCCCAGTTATGCAAAAATCAATTGATCGCAAACTTTATATATGGGATAGCCCCACTAATCCAGTTTCAAACTACTTTGAAAAGAAACTGGACAAAATTCTATCAGTACACAATACAGATAAAACCACATGATTACTCAAAACGCACATCTTTTCCTTCACAGTTGTGCAAAACAATTCGTGGGATACCCCACTGATCCAGTTTCAAACTACTTAAAAAGGAACGGGACAAAAATATCAATAGCCAATATGGATACAGCTAGATATACCAAACTGTAGACTCCCCAACTATTTTCTTTTATTACTGGAAATGCATCTCATTTCCTGCCCAGTTATGCAAAAACTTTCTTGATCAAAAACTTCATTTATGGGATAGCTCACTAATCCTTTTCAAACTACATGAAGGAAACTGGACAAAATTAAGTGTGTTCAGTTTTTCTAAAGTGACACGCATTTACTTAGCCTTTAGAAATTGGGGAAGAAAGAAAGAGAGAGCTCTTAATGAATACTTCAGGAGGGAAAAGACAAGGTATAGCCTTTTTATGACAGCCTAGCATTGACTAACAAAAATTAAGTGCTAGTGCAATTCAGAGAGCATTGATCTCCTGAAGAAAGGAAGACATAATCATAAGAGTATGTTTCAATTTAAAACCTTAGGCTTTCCAATCCAATACGACGGCTTGAATGTAGCCAACCGCCTCAATAGGTCACCTCGATCCCATGGTCTGCATGAAGGTTTTGATGATCCAAAAGCAGAGCCACCGGCATTGGTGCTCAACGAGGTCCACGGTAGCTGTGACCCAACACAAGACAGAGATGCTGCTTTTGAATTATGAGCATTATTAAATCTCTCCACACCACCAAACTTTGATGGAATAGTAGATGAGGACGCCCCAGCAAAACTAAATAAAGGGGAAAACTCGTTAAGCACTACTATGATGCTGTGAAGGAGAGCAGTTAAATCTCGCCGTACAATAAGTACAAATATCAACATGTTCCAAAAAAAAAAAAAGGAACCACGAGAAATTACATGTTATAATAAAGCCATTAGATTTAAATATAAGCCAAGCCACAATATAACCAGCCAGATTGTTATAGGAGTAGTATAACTGAGTTATTAACAATTGGCTGATTCTAAAAGATAATTTCTTAAACAAATAAGCAAGAATGTCACAGTAGGGCTGTTTAACAAATCCAGCAATAAGTCAGGATGAGTGTTATCCCTGGGAAAAACTCAATCATCCCACAATTATCCCAAAATGGTAATTATTCCAACACGAATAGAGAATATAAACACCCTACAGCAGTAATTTACTCGCAAACTGCAACAGAGGAAGGAAAACGTATGAGAAATCAAAGTCCCTTAGCTATATCAAAGTCAAAACTGTTGGTTGGTTTGAAAAAAAATCCCAGCCTCTTAAAATTTTCATCTTCCTCATTGCTTGTACGAAACACTAAAAACAAACGAACCCTAAACCCCAAAAACTGTAGAGAGTTGAAAGACCACGAATCCCTATTTGGGGCTAGCGAGTGAGTGTGGGTAGTAACAGGCGGAATTAGGTACCTGGCAGCAGGATTAGGATGCATGGTCCCTCCAGAGCTCAAGTCTTCTTCTCGCATTTTTGGCTCCCTCGGAAATAAGAGTTGACTGTTAAGTGTCTAGTTTCGTTATTTTTCAGGACAAAGAACGTACTCGAGCTGGTTCTTGTCTCATATGGCGAGTATCCATTATCTCCTGCGCATATGGCGCGTGACATTTTTGGTCAAAAGTCAACTTTTGTTCTGACAAAAAAATGACGTCACCTCGTTTTTTGTTTGAGAAAGTCAACAAATGGCTTAGATGCGAGGGGAATAGGTCCTTCTCTAGGAATAGGTCCCTAGAGAAGCACCCCCTGCTTAGAGGTGATTCACATAATCATTGGAAATTGATTATGTATTTTTTAAAACAATACTAAAGATTATTAAGTAAGTGCACCTATCATTCTCATAGTAAGTGTCAATCCCACAAAGATTACATATACTAGTATATATTGTCTTTCCATTATCTAATTTAATAAACTTGATGATTGACTTAAAAAGAATGATTAACGAACTAAAATTACTAATCTAAAATAACAAACCAAAAGAATGAGTAAACATAAAACAATCAATTCATAAACAAGTTCCAAATGTAGAATCATTCAATGCTTAGATTTATCTTAATTCAATAATTAATCCTAGTTTCTTAGATCAACAACAATTCTTTTTTTTTTTTGAGACAAAACACCAATAAAAACAACGCAGAAAGGAAGGCTAAGCACTAACCCAAGCCAATAGGCTTACCCATTACACCCAGAACCTACGAGCCTTTCCCTATCAGAGATATCACAACAAAGTTGTTCGAAACGTAAAATATTACTTAAACAAGGAGGGATATTATCTCATTGATGGAGGTTTGCATATAATAAGGCTACCCTCGCTAAGGAATGAGCCGCCTTATTGGCAATCCTACGCGTCCACTGGAAGGACAAATGAAGAAAATGACGCTGAAGCGTATGGCACTCAGAAGCCAACATTCCAATCTCCGAACAATTAAGAGAAGGAGAAGTGATTGCTTGAACCGCCTGTAAACAGTCCGATTCCACTATAACATTGTCGATGTGATTAGTTTTCAGCCACGAAAGTACCTCTCGTATCGACATCAGTTCTGCAATAACTGGATCTAATACAGCCGCGGAGTGACCTGAACATGCTGCGACAAAGCAACCCCTTGAGTCGTGAAGGACCGCTCCAAAACTTGTCTGTTTCTGTTCTTTAAAAATGGCCGCATCAACATTACATTTAAGAACCCCTTCCGGTGGTTTACTCCAACCTAAAGTACTAGGGTGCGAACCATCTGTGACATTAACCCTCTCAAAACAGCATCGTGCATCCTGCCAAGACGTAAGATAGTTTTCAGCGAAACTAACAATCATGCTAGGAGAGGTACTCTTACCTTGCCAAACTCGAAGATTACGGTGATACCAAATACTCCAAAGAAGGGTTAATGCACGAGTTGACACAGATAACGGCATGGATTCTAAAATATGCTTAAACAAGTCGTCGATCCCCTAGCTCAGTACAGGCAAATTCGCCAACATCCAACTAGCTTTTGCGTTATTGCATTCCAGCAGCGCATGGGACAAATCCTCCTCGTTACCACAGGCATCACAATCAGGAAGCAGCCTAATTCCCTTACTTTGCAAACGTGTTTTACAAGGTATAAAGCCCCTGATACACCGCCATGTGAAATCTTTAACTTTCGGAGGAATGGGTAACCTCCACAAATAACTCCAAGGTTTGCCCATAAGATAGTCATTATTGTCCTTAAACAATTTACAAGCCAGTTGATAACCCGATTTGACCGAATACTGTCCGTCCCTGTTATAATGCCAAATCAATTGATCCGGTGGTTTTATACGAGCAATGGGGATTTTTGAGATTCGCTCAACATCAGATGGCGTAAGAATCCCCTCAATTATCTGCTCATCCCACCCCGAGCCCGACTCATTAAAAAGTTCACTTACTTTCATATGCTCCAAAGTCAGAATCGGAGGAGAAGAGATAAAGAAATTATCTGCGTCATTAATCCACGGGTCCTTGAAAACCCGAATAGAAGAACCATCCCCAAGTCTCCACCGAACACCATGAACTAGAATATCTTTCGCAGCAAAAATACTTCGCCATACAAAGCTTGCATTAGCTCGGTCCTTCGCTTCCAGAAAACTGCTTGTAGGAAAGTATCTTGCTTTAAAAATTTTGCTAGGTAGGGAGTCCGGAAAGGCTAGGAACCGCCAAGCTTGTTTGCAGAGCATGGCGAGATTAAAACAGTGGAGATCCCGGAAGCCCATACCCCCATATTTCTTGGGAACGCAAAGCCGGTCCCAACTCGCCCAATGTATAGACTTCCTTTGAGTTGTACTCGAGCCCCACCAGAAGGCATTCATCAATTTCTGTAATTCATCACATGTGCCTCTGGGAAGAAGGAAGACACTCATGCAATAAGCGGGAAGTGCTTGGGCGACAGTCTTGATAACAACTTCCTTGCTAGGTCTTGATAATAGCCTGTTCTTCCAACTCATGATTCGTTTACCGAGCCTATCTTTGACAAACGCAAAAACTTGTTTTTTCTTCCTCCCGATTAGCGATGGAAGACCCAAGTAACGTCCATGGTCAAGGGGAGTACAAACTCCTAAGATATTTTCTAGCACAGTCCGCTCAGTTGGAGAAGTGTTAGAACTGAACATAATGGCTGACTTTTGATAATTAATCGCCTGCCCCGACGCTGCTTCATAGATATCAAGAATGCTTTTGACCTTCTGTCCCTCCCTTGCATTTGCGCGAAAAAAAAGAAAGCTGTCATCTGCGAAAAAAAGATGGGAGACACTAGGGCTACCTGGGCAAATGGTGACTCCATGAATATCTCCTCGCACCTCATTCCTCCGTAGTAAAGCTGATAATCCTTCGGCACATAATATGAAAAGATATGGAGATAACGGATCTCCCTGCCGTAAACCGCGCTTAGGAATAATAGGGCCAACTTCGGTACCATTAAAAGCCACAGTGTAACGGACTGTGGTGACACAAACCATAACCAGCTCCACCCACTTTCTGTCGAACCCCAACTTTAACAGAATAAAACGTAGATACTCCCAATCCACTCGATCGTACGCTTTGCTAATGTCAATTTTGAGAGCTGCTTCACCAGTCTTTCCCTTACCTTTATTCCTCAGATAATGAATGATTTCAAAAGCCACCATGATATTGTCGGTGATAAGTCTCCCTGGGACAAACGCCGACTGCATAGGAGAGATTATTCTAGGCAGAATAGTTTTGAGTCTGTTCGCGATTACCTTAGCTATGATCTTATAAATGACATTACACAAGGCTATTGGCCGAAGGTCTTTCATGCTGCTCGGGTTATCCTTTTTCGGAATCAACACAATCAATGCGTCATTGAGAGTATCAGGAAACTGCTGGTTCTCCATCCAATTACGGCACTGGTTAAAGACATCTGTTCCCAAAATATGCCAGCATTTTTGAAAAATTGCTGAGTTCAACCCATCCGGCCCAGGCGCTTTATCCGGATGCATGTCAAAGATTGCTCGCTTAAATTCCTCCATCTGGACTGGTGCCATGAGATAATCATTGTCTTCCTGGTTTACTACTGAATTGATCGAGCCAAAATGATGAAACCCCGATCCTTCTGAAGCCGAAAAAAGCTGAGTAAAGTAGGACAGAATCACGTTGCTAAGCCTGCGACATCTGAAACTTTCTGACCATGATCATTATTGAGCTCAAGTATATGGTTTAACCTCTTCCTTTTGGAAGCCTGTGCATGGAAAAACTTAGAATTAGCCTCCCCATATTGCAGCCAAAACACTTTTGAACGTTTTTTCCAGTATATCTCCTCTTGAGCTAGCAATCTGTTGAGGGCCGTGCGCTGAGTTTCTAATAGAGCATACTGATGTTGTTGACGTGCCATGACCATATTCCTCTTAACTGTGGCAATCCTCTCCGCAAAATTACTTCCCAGCTGCTTTTGCCAAATGAGCAGTCTATTGCCGCAATCCTTAAGCTTGGGTATGAGATTCATACTACTATTGACCCCCCAAAAATCTGAAATAAAATCCAGAAAACCTTCTTCCGTTAACCATTTGTTCTCAAATTTGAAACGTCGAACCCGCTTTATAGGAAAGTGACGGTCAGCCACCAGTTTGATAGGGGAATGGTCCGAAGTAGCACTCATTAAGTTGTGTAAACTGTGAAAAGGGAATATAGCTAACCATTCTGCATTAACAAACGCGCGATCAAGTTTCTCCAAAATAGGCGAATTTGAGTTCCGTCCTCTCTGCCAAGTATAGCCAAAACCGAGTAGCGGAATGTCAATGAGATTACAATCCGAAATACACCGCCGAAAGCCCTCCATCAGAGATCTAGGATACTCCCCTCCTCCTAATTTGTCATGTAAAGACAGAAGATTATTAAAATCGCCAAAACAGGCCCATGGCTTGCTATGGAGTCTTGAGAGGGACCGAAGAAGTTCCCAACTCTCTTGTTTTCTATTCGCTTCTGGAAATCCATAAAAACCTGTAAGACGCCATTTGGAAAAGTTTGGTTCATCAATACATATATCAATGTGGTTACGAGAGGAACTTGTAACAGTAACTGGAACATCCTGCGTCCAAAACATAGCCAACCCACCACTTCGTCCTACCCGGTCAACGCAGAAACAATAATCATATTGTAACAAAATCTTTATTTCATCAATCTTAGTAGAGTTCGCAATAGTTTCACTCAAAAATAAAATACGAGGCTTATTAAACCTAACTAGGTCCTTCAAATTTTGAACTGTCCTGTGGTTGCCTAAGCCACGACAGTTCCAAGCTACATAACTCATGGCTCTCGGCGGGTCTGCTGATCCAGACCGGCCGTTGGGATATTATGTGGAAGTGAAAGTAGGTTCAGATCGCTTGAATCCATCATCTCTTCAGAGCTATCTGCAGTGGGACCTTGACGAGGACGTTTTTTTGTCTCCTCTAAATCCATAACAAAAGTTTCCTTCTCGTAATGTTTAGAAATATGAATTGGGCTTTGTCCAGTTGAGCTGCCTCCGAAATCATAAGCATTATGGCCCAAACGAAACCCATACTCAGCTGTCGGTTTAATCATTAAATGCTTGGGGATAAAGATGAATTGATTGCCAATCTTGCGAGGATTCTGGGATGAAGATTGAGGGGATTTCGGCTCCAGATGTCGTGCCGCACAATCAGCCCCAAAAGCCTGCCCCGGATCGCGTTTCCAGTTCACCGTCTTCTTAGCGTTCCGAGCTCTGACCTCCGCCTGAATGTCCTCCGGCCATTCTCTGGTGAGCTCTCCCTCTACTCCTTCCAGTAGTTTATAACAGCTCATTTCACTATGACCTATTACCCCACAAAGATAACAAATAAGAGGGATTCGTTCGTAACTGAACGTGATCTTGATTGCATCCCCACCCTGCTTACGAATGCACTTCCATCTCATAAGAGGTTCTTTCACATTGACACGGATCCGGACCCTCATATAGTTACTCCATGAGTTGCGTCGTTGAGAAGAATCATATTCAAGGAAGGTACCCATCAGGTTCCCAATGTTTCTTGCAATCGTCTCTGTAGCAAAACCCAAAGGTAGGCCATGAAACTGAACCCAGATATCTGTATGAGTAAAATCGATGTCGGCTGGGGATTCCCCTGCCTTCCATTGGTGGACAAGCAAAATACACTTGTTAAACGACCACGGACCCCCGGCTAGCATTTTCTTCAGGTCCACGTGATGAAAAAATTGAATAAGGTAGAGATTGTGTTCTTCCAGAGGTTTGATAAACGCTCCCCTCAAAGGCCGCCAGAGACTTAACAGTGTTCTCTCCAAAGCTTCCGCGTTAACATATCGTTCTCCAACCAATTTGCCCAGCAAGCATAGTTCATAATTGATCTCATCACTTTGAATATCCTCCACTGGAATCACGAACTCTTGATTTTCCTTTTCTCTGATAGAGAGATGTTGGAACTCCTGATCCATCCTAATCAAAAGAAAATTTCATTCAATAAAAGATAGACATGCACGAAATCGGCAGACCAAAACTTACACTCTTAGATCAACAACAATTCTAAATTTATAATCATATTTTTTTCTCAAAATGTACAACCTCTATCCTTAAATCAATT
>JANIPN010000002.1:53803779-53815384 GCA_027478595.1 Erythroxylum anguifugum
TGTTTTGCTCTCCCTATAGCTAACTCATAATTTACAAAAAGAAAAAGAAGTCTACACTCTACATGGATACCCAATATAAACCCATGTTAGACCCAGGTTCCTTCACCATGTATATAGGTTTAATGTGATATTATGCTCTAGGCTATGTTTACGAGTCCTTCCTTTAAAATCATGCCAAAATTCATTCTAAATTGGTTCCAACTAGCTTAAATTTTTTATTTCTTCATTAGAGAGATAAAACAAGGTCTATAAATAAAATATAAGTCACCTTAAATACTAAATCCAATTCAAAATTTCTAAACATAAGAAACTGCTCTCAAAAGCATGTTAAAGATATATTCTACTTAGCATTTGTTAAATTCTCCCATACATAAGCATTTACTTGTTCTCAAGAAAATCAGTTTCATTTCTCTTAACTTAAATAAGTGGCAACTTTAAGAAAGAATTTAACAAATCAGTAATCACATCAATCAAAATTCTACATTATTCATTCAAGTGAAAATTTTATAATATTATTGAGCATTTAGCTTCTTACATCAATTTATAAATTAATATAGTTAACCCCACAATCCTTTAAACTTTAACTTAATCTACAAAATTAAGTTGAATATATGAAGTGAACAAATATGGGAAAGATTATTAAGCATTTTCATAACCCATATCGAATGAAAAAAAAAATTGACTTTAAATTAACAACAAAGCATTTGGAAGCCTGCTTGAATAATTACCTAACCTTTTAACAAGAGAGTAAACACCATGCCTTGAACACTCTCAATTTCTCAATTAGGTCATCGTTTCAAATAGTTACTAGCATCACTCTTTAACTTTAACATTTTTACTTGGTTTAAAGTCAATGGAGTAGATTTATTTTATACTAATTTATTTACATTGTTATTTTAGTGGAATACTGAAAATATAAAATAATGCACTTTTAACTCAATTGTTAGTCCAAATTTAAAAAAAAGTATCATAGTACAAATCAAGTAACTATTTTCAAAATTAATAAAGTAAATTGAAATTAATGTAATCAATAATCCATGTGGCTATTTGCCTAAATAAATTAAATAAAAATAAACGATTTATAATGAATTATGTCAAATATGTTCTTTTAAAGTTAAAAGTTTTTCCAGAATTATTCACATGTAAACTAATTATAACAAAATTAATAAGCACAACAAATTAATTCCCTTATTTACAATTTAATTGTACATTTTTCTTAATGTACACAAGATTTGATATAGGAATAAGAAAAAAGTAGAAAAGAAGGGATAAGAAGAAAACTAGGATAACTTGTACTCTGATTTCAATAAAAGGCTTTTTACCTATAGTTTCAGAAGTAAGAACTAGCAGTGGTTATCATGATCCAACAATAAGGACTTTAGAAAACACTTGAATCCATAACTTTAAATTGTTTTTTTTTCTTCAAACACATGCAACGAAAATCAATCATCATACAAAAAAATAAATAAAACTAATGCTAAAGCTTCCTAAAGCTACTCAATTGAAATTAAAAAAAAACACCCAAATCCAGGAACGGAGCCAGACTCAACTCTAAGGGGGTCGGGAGCCAACATCTAAAATGAAGAGAAGAGAAGATAGGGATTTTTTTTAAAGAGAGGCCACTTATATTTGTAATTTTTAAAATTTTAATTATATAAGTAATTTTTAAAAAAATATTTGAAAGGGGGGCTATAACATGGCTCCGTCCCTACCCAAATCATTGGGTTGCCTCCTAAAAAGCATTTCTCTACAAATTATTTCCTTACTTATTTCTAAATTATTGGCTTATTAGATTCATACTCTGGTATAATAAGGATATTTATTTCCTCTTCTTCTCCTTGCATAAAACAAGTCTCTTTTTGATCTTTTGTGATTATTTCTTATATAACATAAGAAACTTTAATGCCAATAACATATGTAAAGAAATAATTATCAACCTCATAATGGGATGTCTTATGATTTATAATATCTTAATCATTATCCTCAACCCTTGGGATTAATATCCTATCACACATATTTATCATAACTTTACAAGTACATAGGAAAATGTTGTCTTAAGATCAAAGAATCTCTACATCATCCACCATATCCATAATCACAAAATCAATAGGAAAGTTGGATTTATCTGCCCTAACCAAAACATCTTCTTTAATGCCCCTAAGTTAATTAACATATTTACTAATTAAATGCTCATCCTAGTTGGTTTAGGTTCATTCAATCCTAATCTCTGAAATATATTTTATGGCATTGAATTAATACCAGTTTGTAACTCAAAGTCATTGTAGGTATTAAATTTTTTACTAATTAAATTCCTTTTTGTTTATCTCAAAGTCATCGTAGGTATTAAATTTTTTGTTTGTACTCTTTGATAACTTTCTTCCTTGGCTCTTCTTTCTCTTTCTTCTCCTTCTTCTCATCTTCATTTCTTGTATAACAACCTTTTTCTCTTTAACTTTCAACTCCTTTCCACTCCTCAAAGTCACTACATTCCTTTGTTCCATAGGTTTATCTTAATGTTGCTAGGTAGCTTACCTGGCCACCTTTTGATTAACTTATTCTTATGCTTATAAGAATTTATTAATGTTAAACCATAAGTACATGGTGTAGCTTTAGCTAGCACAGGTAAGCATGGATCAATCCCAAGAGGATTGTCAATACTAGTATTAACCTTTTCCTATTATCTAACCATCGAATCAGATTGTGGATTTAATTACAAATTAAACTAAGATTAAAACAATATTGAACTCAAATAGGGGAAAATACTATGAAAAGTCAATACCAAACAAATAGTACCTAGGTGATGAATCTCTTAAGACTTCTTAATTATTAAACCTTTATCATGCAATTGAATTATTGATTATTGGATAGTGGGATTTCTTATCTTATGTTAACACCTTTCTTAAGACTATTAATAACTAATCCCTCGGTTGATTAATTAAAATTTCTTTATAGTTAAAATCCAAAGGTTGTATTATTGTTTCATGAATTTCACTATCAGGTTTGACCCTAATCTAGAGGATTTATGTCAACCTATCTCTAGGTTTGCACGCAACTCCTTCCAAGTACGTAATCTATTCACACAAAAGAATTTATTAATCTCAATCATATAAAATCAAATCTTAAACTAATATTTTGGATACATTAGAACAAGAATATAATGCGTAATTGAATCTCAATAAATCAATTAATAAAATTGCATTAAAATAAATGATCAAATCATATTGTTATCACAACTTAGGGTTCATTCCATCTAGGCACTAATCAAATTAGTTACTCGTCGTAAAAAAACAAAACCAAATATGCAGAAGAGCATATAGAAAACAAAAAAATAATTTCCTAAATCTCCCTTTTTTTTCTCTAATGAATCTTCTTGTAATTTGGATTGAATGAAGCTCTCTATCGAATCTTATAACGTAATCTTTGTGTTTTTCTTGTCCTCTTATCAAAATGTCACTTCTGTATGTCTTTTATGACTAAAAGAAAATGCTCTAAAACTCGTCTCCTCTTTATTTTCCTCCATTAATGTCCTTTTATAGTAAAAACTAAGGTTTCTGAGATATACATAGTCAACGTATACAATTATGTAAATGATCGTGTATCTTTAAAAACACCTAAATTTGCGATTTTACACGAACATAAAGACTTATATGGGCAACATGCACAGCTGTGCATATCAACATACACGGACGTGTAACTTCATACAACTAAAACAATACCTTCAAATATCCACATGTTTACAAAGACTTACACATTCGTTATATATGATTGGGTAGGTCCTCACTTGCTTTAGATCTTTATTCCATGCCATGGTTTTATCGTAATTCTTCTTCTTTTAGTCATAAAGTCAATTATCACTTGCAAAGACTCGAAGTGAATTAAGTAGCAAAAATACTATAAAACTATTAAATAATAAGCGAAACACATTAAATAAGGGTATATAAATAGTCATACAATCATTTATCAAACGTCTCCATACTTAAGCTTTTTCTTGTCCGAGCAAATCATAATCTATTTTGATTAGTTTTTTTTAAATCTCCTAGTGTTTTAGAAACTGCATTTTATTCAACAATAAAAAACTGACCATTTCAAAGTAACAGTGTCCATAAATTTAATATGATTTATATGGAAATTAGGCCAACTTTTTCGACTACAATAATATATTTTCTTGTTTAATGAGTTCCTGGTGATTTTTGTAAGAAACTCAGGATAAGTTATTAGCTGTAAGTAGTAAATATAATAGGAAGAATAGTAGGGTTATAGCTTTCATTACCAAGATTAGAGAGGAAATGTTAATCCATGTTTTGTCTCTTTCCTTAGAATCATGTATGCTTACCATAAGACTCATTTAAATATCTATTTATGGTCCCCTGTTGCACGCACTGAGCCGTTGATGACATGTAGTAAAATACTTCATTCCTGTACTTATACATTCCAACTTGATTTGTTTGTGCGTCCAGAACAAAAGATGGCTCCATTCTCGTAACATGCAAGTGCTTCCTCCTGTATTTTAGCACTAACTAAGCCAATATCTCCCGAAATATGGAAGAACAGGTTGAGGGTTCGATAAATTACATAATAATATATGCTCTCGTTTTGTGAGGAGTAATGCTTGCAAATTTGCAAATTGTTAAATCAATGGAAAACCTTCCAAACAGTTTCAACCAAGCTTAACCATGCAAGCACAAGTACACCAGTCTAATTCTGGGCCACAACAGTCAGTTTAAAGGAACATTACGACTTCACATAATTCACTGCAAGTTCCAACAAAGCACTACCACCCAAATGAAATGATAAAACGTCCAACCACTGAACAACTATGAAGATGCCAGCACCTGATAGAAAGAGAGAAACCCAATTTCAAGTTATGTCAAGGCACTTCAAGAGACTCATCTGAAGCACATGACAGTCCAATCAATTTGAATGGATACAATATACATTCATTCCAAGTTTTCAAAGCCAAAATACAGTATCCTTGAGAGATAATCAAAGAGGCATAAGACTAACCACTTTATTCTGTTTTATTTTCTTCGTCCTTTTCCTCAATCGTTTTCCAGACGACATCTCTCAGTCCAGTTGAGAGGTTCTTGTAAAACTGTAATTTGGGCCAAATATCAGCAAAAAGAGATTTCAGAATGATATGAAAATGAAAACTATATAGCATATATAAGGACTTCATCATAAACCTAATTAATTTTCATCTGCCACTCCCGTGTCTAATTGTGGATAAACAGACAAAATATTAACTTTCCAGCAGATCAAGCATAAAGCGCCTAAAACTTAATAGTATTTTAACTCTGCCTTGTTATGAAGTTAATTATTAAGCAATGAACATTTTTCCATGAAGTTTTTGGTCCAAAAGATCATTAAAATTTCCCCAACATGCCGATTGATGTACAACAAACATTATCCTTTTCCTTTTGCACCTAAGTAATGGTATGCTTATCATAACAAAGCACACCTGCAAGAACATGGGATAAGGTGATATCACTACTAATTAAGATAATACTATATTCTAAATCTATTAAGAAAAGTTAACACATCAAACCACTGGCTGCACAATATCCATGATCCACATAATTAATGTAAAACGGATATAAAACACAGAGCCTTCTAAATATGATCATTACCTGGATTCATTTAATTACATACCCAACGCCTAAATAAATATCATACCTTGTGAAATTCCAGGGTATCTCCACCAGACTTGCGAAGTTCAACCATGTAAAGTGAAGGAGCCACTTCAAAGATCTAAATAGATAGAAGATATCATAAAAATCAGACTTAAAATACTACAAAATAATGCAAAGCAGAAATATATGTTGACAGGAATCCTGAAGCCATACTTCTGTTGCAACAGATAAATGACCCTTACGTCCAGTCTTCTCGCCTTGAAGCTTCATCTAACACAGCATAATAACAGTTCTATTAGAGAATAATTCAGTATTTGAGTGACAATGCAAAATGAAGTTAAAGACAATTTTGTGAAGCTAACTCCAGATCAAAATCAACAGGAGTCTACCATGAAGGAAGTACAGTTTAATCAGTAAAGATGTGACAATTATTTGGAAAGAGGAAGACCATAGTCAATTTCATTAAAATTACATCTCAACCACTCTTGCACAAGACGAGACGTTATCACACCTTGAATTTATTTTTCTTTATTTCAAAACCCAAAGGGACTGCAGTTTCTTCAATTTTTGAGAAGATCTCATTAGGAGAATGTTTGGAGGTGAATCTGGTTTCCCGCTTGACAAGTCCCTGCTTGCAAAAGTAAAAACGCTGTCAGGTGCATAAAAGTATGACTACATATCCACTGAGAACTGAAATGACTACATATCCTCTGAGGATTGCAGTTTGTCAAACCATGGATCAGAAGACAACATAGCAATACAGTAACCATTCTTGAACACTTCTCAGCAATTATGTCACACAGATGTATCAAAAATATCACCTGAGAAATAAATATCAAATGACTAACAAACATAACGGAGGTGTTGTCCAGTTCTTTTAGATGACATACAGGCGCCAAGTGGCTGATCTAAATATATCAGAAGTATCAAACACTCCTCCATAAATTGGGAAGGTCTTAGATCACACAAATACGTAGATATGTTGGGTCGGCCTTTTTGTCCCAGCCAAAAAGAACAATTTGTGCAGAACATACCATTTGCTTCTCAAAGAGAGTACTCAGGTTAAGACCCTGTGATGTTGATATGAGTTCAAATGCATTCAAAGTCACAGGATTCACAGGTCCTTCGTCTCGCCTCTCCACAACAAGGTTTCCAGGATCCTATTCACCAAGAGGATTGTCAACCAATCAACAGCCTGCAGTGTCTAGAGTAAGAAGATGCATGATACACAAACACAAAATTCTTACCCCTGACTCATTGAAAATAGAGTCGACATCGTCAAGACTAACATCAGGTTGTTCAAAAGTAGGTGGCTTATATCCTTTCTTGAACCATTCATTTTCAATAACCTCCGCGATGGTTATGCGCTGTTTCATTCCATCATCTTACTTAACAATAAGAAAGAATGCAAATATTCTTCCGAAAGAAAGAACAATTAAAACTATGTGTGACACTGAACATACAGTTGCAGGAACAGGGTCAAGAATCCTTTTGATTAATTTCTTTGCGCTTGAAGAGAACCACGGAGGACAGGTGAAATCAGCCTTATTTATCTGCAATCACACAGGAAAGGCAATTAGATTTATTTAACGTAAGATGTTTTGGATCTGTAGAAGCAAAATATCAGAAACCACAAGGGAATTATATTAGTTTTGCCTCAATGACATGCAGTAATCAAGAACATGACTTGATAAAATAAGAGATAAGCAGCAATCTGGTAACATCAAATATCTCATATCCACAAGGTCAAGACTATCAGATAACCAAAATATTCGGCATGCTCATACTATTCATTCACATCCTTAGAAAGAGCCAAAAAAAAATCTTGAATATTGACAGCTCAATTATGACATGAAACTGGGAATACTTGGGTACATTTGTAGCTGTGGAGTCCCCCCCCCCCCTCCTATTTTCTATCATCTACTTTTAATTTTCCTATTTTCCTTTTCCACTAAAAAAATTAGAGAGAAAAAGTCCAATTTATTCAATAAAGTTAATTTATATTTTATGCAGTTGCACAATTAATCGAATTTGATTTATGAAAGATTTTGTAGATTAAAATGGACAATATGATAACTAAGGTTGTATAAAGAAGATCTGAACAGAAAGCACCATAATTTTTTCTTCCTAAAAAAATTTCTGGAAAATTAATCAGTGTTCTATAATTGAGACCCTCACTAATACTACACCCCTAGTATTGCTATATTCCATTAAATTTGCACTGAGGTAATAATTCAAAATTCCCTTTCTAAACATATTTAGTAATGGAGCAAGAGAACTTCCTGAAACAAAAAATCTTACTGACAATTAAGATCACCTGATTAGGAAAAAGCTGATCCTAGGAATCAATGTCACGTATCACCAACACATTGCTTATCTTTTTCTTTCACCTTATTCAAAAACACATGCAATACAGAATATGTAAACGTGTACGTGTGGGTGGCTAAATGAGTATAACTAAAAGAAAAAAGACTACCTTTTTGTACAGTTGCATAAGGTTGGAATCTTCAAAAGGCAAGTATCCAGCCATTAAGACATAAAGGATGACACCGCATGACCATAAGTCTGCTTTAGCTCCATCGTAACCTTTATTGTTGATCACCTAGAGTAAAAGATATATAAAATGCCACGGGAACATGCTGAAAAGTTGGCAACTAAAGAAATAAAACTATATATAAAATGTCCAAGAACCTCAGGGGCAACATAATTTGGCGTTCCACATGTCGTGTGAAGCAACCCATCATCCTAAATGGTAAACAAAAACAAACAGCTATCAATTACACTAAGAACCAAAAAAAATTTTTTGAAAAATGTCACCAAGGTTCTGTCTGTCAGCTAATAGGATGCTGATTAATGCAATTCACAAGTTATTTCAGTTAAGAAGCCATCATACTCACTCGAACTTGCTGGGGTAGTGCACTCAACCCAAAATCTGAAACTTTAAGAACTCCACTGGCATCCAATAAAAGATTCTCAGGCTGTTGTTAGGAAAAGAAATTCAAGAACTCTATTAGCATCCAGTAGCAACTCGAAGATTGATATTTTAAACCAATTAACCTTGCTCCTTGGTAGCATCACAACATTAATGTCTCACAACTAAAGCTCTAAGGCAATGCAAGAGCTGAATTTTTCACTTGGACAAGGTGAAAATTGAAACAAAATGCACACCTTTAGGTCTCTATGATACACCCCTCTACTATGGCAGTAATCCACAGCATTAATAAGCTGCTGAAAGTACTTTCTTGCTTCATCTTCTTTGAACCTCCCTTTACTTGCCTGATTCAGAAAGAATAGGAAAATCAAACAATTTATTTGGCTCAGGTGAAATCATGCAAGATGATTTGGAAATATTGGGCTTACAATTTTGTCAAAAAGTTCACCACCAGTCACAAATTCAAGAACAATGTATATCTTCGTCTTGCTCGCCATCACCTATAATATGACACCATTATTGTGACTGCGAATTATGAAGTGATAGAAATTAAGTATCAAAATTGTCACAAGGATAATCTAAGTCTACAAAAAGCTAACATATAAACATAAAGAGATTTCACATTGGAGAATATCAATGAGGCTATGCAATAAGGGAACAAGAAATGGTAATAGATCAAGCATATGAAGATCTACCCTTATTTCATTCTAACCTCATACATGCGGATGACATTTGGGTGTCTAATTAGTTTCATTGTTGAAATTTCACGCTTAATCTGCAAAATGGAAACAACAGGAAGAACATGAAATTACTTAACTGAAGAGGTTAGTGATTAGATTGTCAAGCAGCTATTTTCATCAAGATTAAAAGCACCTTGAGTATTATAATATTGCTGAAACATGCAAAGATCCACTCCTTAAAAATTAAGTAAATCATTACATTTAGCAATCGCTTCAAAGTTAATTCTTGTCATTTACGTTACACTTGCAGATCGTGAGAAAAGGAGTTGAGTGGAGCAGCATATGTCTCAAAGTAACAAAAATGGTTACAGGAAAGACAGAAAAACAAATCTCGCACAATCATGACAAAAAATTAAAGGCAAAAGTAAAAGGAAATAAATCATAAATCTGTAATTCCTACTATTTGGTAACACGACCATTGCTCACTATACTTCAATAGAAGTAACTAATCCTAATTTACATCTTGTAAAGCATTTCTTCTCAGAGAATATGAGTGGTTTGAATTCTTGAGGGGTTCGGTTGAACAGGATATTCTTTCAGGTTTTCTTTTCATTTTATCTGGGGGTTTATTGAGGATTATTACTCCTCCAGAAGGCAGTTACATTTCAGTAGCCAAGTTAGATAACTCGGCATTGAAATTTTACATCTTAGAAAGAGACCCTCACTCAATACTTTGACCATCCAATTTGACCGAGTACTAGATTAATCTGTTCAAATTATCATGCTTTACCCATCAAAATCAGCTTCCTTTTTCCTTATGAGCTACACTGCACAATAACAGAATAACAGGAATATCACTACAAAAATACTGGAATAAAAAAATCCAACAGTAAATGAACAGCCCAACCAGAACAAATGAATAAATTTAAATAAATTATCTCCATAATCACAAAACGACATTTCTGTCCCCTGCAACCGTTGCCTTGTTACCTTTTTCCAGTAAATTACAAAACAACAAAAGATCAAAACTTGCTCCTTATTACAATTTTTGGGCACCCAAACAGATCCACTTTCAATCAAGAAAACAGTCCCAGATACCAAATTATATTATATATACCTGAGCGATCATCTTGTGTTTGAGGACCTTCTCTTTATCAAGAATTTTAATGGCCACATTCTCTCCAGTCTCTATGTTCCTCGCGAACTTGACCTTCGCGAAGGTTCCTTCACCGATTGTCCTCCCAAGCTCGTATCTTCCCACTCTGGTCCTGCTACCACCACCTGTACCAGCACTTCCTCTTGAGGCCATTTTTTCTCCACCTCTGTTTTCTGTTTTTCTTCTCTATGAAAAAGAATCTTTTTTGCAGCTCCACAAGCCTCTAAATCACCGATCAAGATCTCTTCTTTTTACAGGGTTGCCATACCTGAGACTTTGCCACACTCATCTTCACTGTTTAATTTATATTTATCAATCAAACAACAGTAAAACACAATCAAACTTAAAGCTAAACCCCAACTGCGAAAATGAAGGAACAAGAATATATTCAGAAGTAAATAAAGAAGGAAAATTGGAGGCGATGGAAAGGGAAGACAAAATCGGGATGAGACAGATAACCCATGACAAAATAAAGGCGCCCCTAAATTGACGGAAACGAGATAAATCAAAGTGCTTTTGGAACAAAGAAGGAGGTGGTGTATTTGTATTAGGAGATTTCAGGTTACGGATGGATCGATGTCGGTGTTTAAGGATGAACTAAACAGTAAATATGGATGAATGTTCGAGAGTTGAAAGGAGACTTTCTAAAGCGGAAAACAACAGAAGGTGATGGGTTTGTTTTATAGATGGTAGCAATCTTTGCCCTGAGAGCAGTTATCCGGGGAAGGTGTCTACTTGTTTTTTTTCTTTCTGTATGGCTTATTTATGAGCAATAATTGTCAGTAAGAGTCCTCCTAAATGTGGGATTCAAAGTACAACAACACGTAGCCGCCATATTTCAATTTAAGTATTTCTAATAGGCCATCATTATTGCAACAATGGGCCTACCATAAGTCAACTCTTTCCCAATAAGGAAGGCCTTGGCGATGTCAGCAACTCTCCTAATGCAATCCAAAGAAGACGACCCATATTTCCATTGCCATGAACCATCTTTGATTTCTTCTTCAAGCTCGATTCTTCCCAGTCCCATCTCTCTTTCATGTCTTCCCATGCCATGAGCAATCTATACGCAATCGTTCTATTCGACCTTGGATTGAAACAACATATTTTCACATCATTGGAACTTGGGAGGTTGGCTTGTTGCTGGTTCTTTAGCTTTTCCCTTGGGAATTGATTTTCTTTCCTTGGAATTCAACTAACCGCAGGC
>JANIPN010000002.1:53926920-53938175 GCA_027478595.1 Erythroxylum anguifugum
TTTTACAGATATATAAATAATATAGCAAAACTCAGTATTCTGAGTTCTAACATTGGTCCGACCTGCCGGATTCGAACCAGCGACCTAAGGATTAGCTGTGAATCCCCTAGGCAAATTGACCAACTTAAAGCAAAAAAGAACATTTAAGGATTATCATCAGGAGTTCCAATTTTTTTTGGCCCAAACCACATAGCTCACTACAAAGCAACAGATTAACCTATTTGTTGTTGGTCTTATGGAAGGGATGCGACTGAAGTAGAGTTGCAATAATCGAGTAATTTAGAAGCTGTTATGAATCCGGTCCGCACCTATGAAACGGAGCAAAGGAGCAGCTAGATTGTCTTGTGAGAAATCATAGGGCAACACCTACTAGGAACAATTCAAAGATAACCAGTGAAGGGACATCTATAGAGAAGGGAATTTTGGAGCAACATCTAGTACCAGGAGCATAAATATGCCCTTTTTTTTTAAGAAGTTAGCCAAGGCAGAGTTTGAGAAATGAAGGAAACAGGGGCTTTGATTCAATTGTGATGAAACACTCTCTTGTGGACATAGATGCAAGAAGTTGTTTTGGGTAGAATTGACAAATTTTGAGAAAAGAGGACGATGGAGGCATTTTGGGAGTTTTGTCAGGTGGCAATTAAGTTTGAGCCTTAGGGAGTTTTGTTAGGTGGCAATTAAGTTTGAGCCTTTGAGACTCCCAAAATGCCTCCATCATCCTCTTTTCTCAAAATTTGTCAATTCTACCCAAAACAGCTAGGCTCAAATTTTTTTTAAAAATTAGGCTTCAAGCTGAGTTCAGGTTCAAGCATTTTGGGTTCAACCTAGTCTAGAACCCAAATGACTTATATTGTAGAAGATGGATTATATTATTTACATTCACTGAACTACATCTATAATAGAAACTTACCAAAACATTGAGAGGCTTGAAAGAGAAGAAGCTTAATGGATTCTATTTCTTCAATGTCTTGATCATTTAGTATCCTCTCTTATTTGGCTTTGACGATTTCTACAAAACCCAAATCTCTTTTCTTTCTCAACTTCGTCCTAATAATGTAGATCTATTTGATTAGATTCCTTTAAGATCTTTCTGATCGTAAGTATCAATCAAAGTTTTAATATTTTTATGTTGTGTGTTGGTAACTACAACTCTTGAATTTTTTACTGCCACAAAGACAACAATTAGCATTTGGGACTGTGAATATCTTCTTGCCTTTGTCCGACAAATCCGCTCTCACAACTAATTTTCACTCATTTCTCCTATACACGAAGTAGTCTACTGAGTAATTTGTGTAAAAAAACTCATCTTCCATAAAGGTCATTGGAGACGAGGAAGTGGGTTTTGCGTGAATGTTTATTGCTACTATTAGAGTCATTGAAGGTGAAGGTTTGCTAGGAGTTTCTCTAATAGTACTAGAGCTTTAAGAACCATGTTTATTCCTCTCTCTCATAAACCATTTTTTTCTTTTTTAGTCTTAATTTTGGTTTTCTTTGTACTGGAGCTTGAAGCCCAGCTTCAATTGGTGATGGCATTCAATCTTGGTTTTGAGCCACCAAAAGCCCATTAGGGTCTGGGCTTAAATCAAACAAGAGCCAAAAAAAAATTTAGGTCGGGCTCAAGGCATACAAAGCCTATTCGGCCCGGTCTGACTTGTTGTCATCCTTAAGTCTCGTGAAGATTTTGAGAACACCTATCTGGAGTTAGAGCTTGAGGGGAATAATGAGATGCAAGAGCATCCTCAAGGGAAAAAAATATACAAGGAGAGTATTTAGGAGTTAATGGTAATAGCTAGACTTGGCAAGGTTTGCCTCACCTGGTCCGGCCCAAAGTCAACAGTGCTTGAGCTTTTTTTATTGAAAATTTTGGCCCAAAAGCCAAAATTTTCAAGAAAATAGCGTCATTTTTAATTTCTTTTAAAAATATTTAATCAGGATTGGTTTGGGTCCAATCAGGCTGTCCAAGCTTGGGCTCAAGTTGGGAGCCTCAAGTCTGATCGAGCTTCGGGTCAAGCCTGCATTTGGGGCAAGGCTCAAGCTTGGGTAAGCTCGAGCCTGACCTGGCCTATTGCCAATCTTAATAACAGCTAATTAGGAAGTTATTTTATGTTTCTACAATAGTTATCTTAAGTTTCCGTAATAATAAGAGAAATTATCTTAGTTAGGAAGTTCAGAAGACTATTTTTAATAGGAAAATAAGTTAGCAGATTCATATTATATTTTAGTTCCTAAAACCTCTATGTTTTCAACCTATTTAAAGGGTATAAGATGAATAAGAAAGCATCCAAAATACTCTTAAGAAAACAGTTAACAGAAAGCTTGTCAGAGATAATTTTCTAAGCAACAACCATAGGTCCTAGAAATGGGAAGAACTTTAAAAAATGACCCATGCTCGCCCCATAAGTAGATCCTACACAAAAACCCATATCAGAATATTTGTTCAATGCTAGAAATTTTATACTAATCTCTAAGGCATATTAATTTCTTGTTATGATTCATGAAGAGATGCATAAAAATCATTTCAAAGTTAGATAATTAACTTTAGACTCCTTAAAATAAAAAGGAACAGAAAGTAGAAAAAGAGTGTATAAACAAAGTAGGAACTTCACTGCTGAAGGATTGCTATGCAGCATGCCAAGTT
Source organism: Erythroxylum anguifugum (assembly GCA_027478595.1). NCBI lineage: Eukaryota > Viridiplantae > Streptophyta > Magnoliopsida > Malpighiales > Erythroxylaceae > Erythroxylum > Erythroxylum anguifugum. The sequence goes on from JANIPN010000002.1 coordinate 53,929,559, forward strand.
CACCAATCTTCAAAGATCACTAAATTGTCTAAATGTTCATGACCTAAAGCTTCCTACATGACATAAGAATTAATAATATCTCACGAAAAAGCAATTTTCAGTTCCATCACATGACAATAAAGACCAACTATGAAGAGTTTGATTATAATTGTCTTCAAAAAGTTTGAGATAGGTTCATTTGAGATAAAGCAGTAACCTCTTTCAGATAAGCCAGCATATTAGGTGTTGGTTCATGAAAGTTTGGACCCCTGTAATCAATTATTTCATTTGGATCTTGAATGTAATTGATGGTTGGATAAACTGGATCTCCACCCCAAACTGCAAAGTCCCAATAGAATGGCATCGTCAAAATAAGCACGTGAAAAATAAAACAAGATAAGGATATTCGCATATGTTCCTTCACAATTTCTATATTTAACCAATGAAAATAAGTGACCATGCAAGCATAAGAATATAAGCATCAAATTGCATGTCCATAAGAGGTTTAGAAAAGGACAATTGTCTGAGCTAGAAGCTAGAATTGTTTATAAGGACAACAGATGGTTGTTACAAGGTGAAGTACTACAAGAAAGTATAATCAACTTAAAAGGGAACCGGACAAGAGGCAAATAGATGAAATAAGCATGTCCCATGCATAAAATATTCAGAAAGTTTTAACTTAGCTTGAAATAAGAAAACTGCAAGCAGTAACAGATTTAAAAATCTTAAGTTCTTGTCAATGGCATACAAAGTACTTTTGCGTGCTTGAATACATATCAAAGAAAATGCTCACAGAGATTGAAGTTTAAAAGGTTAAAAAATGCAAGTTACATGGTTCGTTTCCACAAGGGAAATATTGAATCCTATCAACATGGAAGCTGCACTTTCATTAATCTTGACTAATAAAATCCTAAAAACTTCACATGGAAGGAAATTTCCAGCAATATCCACACCAAGATTGAGCCAGTAAAATTAGGGGTAACAAATAGAAGAATTGGAGAATGCACATAGTTTTTTTTTTAAAGTTAAAATATGTATCAAATCAAAAGAATCTCTACAAGGAATGAGAAATGCATATAGTTTGCAGTACTGAATTAGATACTTTGCTTGATTTGATCCTCCCGCATCCGCATGGCTAAGGGATCCCTACGAATGCGAACATCAGTTCCCATCATTATCCGAAATTCTCGATCATTTTGGTGGCTAAACATCTCTATCAATTGTGTATTTTCATCTTCACCAGTCTCTTCAAAATGTCTCTGAATAGCTTCACGTGAAGTATCTCTTTTCCATGCTTTGACCCATTCTGAGTAATATGCTATGGGACCTATTTTTTCCAGTCTTTCTTGTTCAGCTTGAAGCCTAATCAAATCAAAATTTGACATGAGCTTTGCCATAACCAACTAAAGGGAAAAGGCCATCTAAATGTAAAATTAGATACAATGAGGAGAATAGCGGATAATTTGTTAAATCTTCACTCTATTTTTACAGTTGGAGGCATAGAATCTCCGGTTTCCAAGAATTCATAACATTACAGGCACCTAAGTACGTTCTTCTTTTATGTCAAGACCCTATTCAATCCATAAGCATAAGCTATTAAGTGAGAACGAAGAATGGGTCAAATATTATTGTAACAAACCCCAACTCATAATGCGTGGACAAATCACAACTCCTCTATCCATCATAAACAAGAACAGCGTGATTTGAACTTAAGATTTCCTGTCATAAAGGTTTCGATACCATTTCAAAGATCCATTAAATTAAAAAAAACTTAAAACTTGAGATGAGTTCTAATTACAACCAAATATTCTTCTAGAGCTTTCCTTCAAATTCTGGTATGCCTACTAATGATTTAAAGGTGATCAATAGAAAGGTCATTTTGCACTCCAGCTCTTTTTCTTCAGTTAGCTTTACTTCTTTCTCAAATTGAGACGCTTTACCTCTTGCACTCATGCTAACCTCTTCTATAATTCTAAATTAAGGTCCTGCTTGTCACTTCTTTTGTTTAACCTATTCTTTTTCTTCCTCTACCTCAGAATTTTTAAGAAACCCAAAAACAGAAGCTCAAGATCTTTCTTTTTCTTTGCATTCAACACTTTTTTACTCTCCAGCAAAATATTCAATTTCACTTATCCAATAATTTTATGCATTTTTTTGTGGATTCTCATCATAAACTTCTATACACCTGTCCTCGATATCAGAAATAGGGTTTAGGGTGGGGGATGGACAGAGAAAGAGAAGGATCTTCCAGAGAAGTTACAAAATACAAAATCACAACAGAAAACAACAAATAGAAACATGACTTTTAAAGTATTACCTTTCTTCCTTGAAGAGATGTTTTCTAGCTCTATAAAGAGAAGTTTCTGTCATTGTTGGATGTTCACCATAGAGCTTGATTTGCCCAGTTTCAGCCATTGCTTTGAGAAAAACCTTCAAAGAAGAAATAAGTAGTGAGAGAGACCTTCAATGAGAGACAGAGCAAAAAATATAGAAAAGAACAGGTTTGATGTTAATAAATCTGTTAGCATGTCAGACATGCTATACAGTCAATCTGTTCCTGATCTAAAATCATAATCCAACATCAAAGTTTTCAAGACTAAAATAAGGGAGATCATCCATCCAGAATCTATAAATCACATCATTTTCACCCCAGAACCTATTTCTAATCTACTCAGTTGCAACATTCAAAGACCAGTTCACATTTTTATTACTCAGTCAATTGCTTATCAGATGGTATCGAAATCAACCTTTTTAAAGCAATTGACCTGAATATAAGCACAAACAAAGGACGAAAATAGCATGAAAAGGGATGTGCATTGAACACAATAATTTTTTTTCAGTCTTGAGCAAGAGAAGTAAACATGAGAAAATAGCAGGAAAAGGAATGAGTATTAGAAGCAATATATTTCTAAGTTCAAGAAATTTATTCCAAAATCAATAAAACAAATGTTAGGACTTTCACAGTGGCAATACCACAAGGGTGAAAGGCATATAGGAGCATTATCACTAAGGCATAAAATTATGTAGGAAATATCGACCAGAAGTATGCTATTCACAATTATTAATCATGCACTTTAAGAAACAAACTGACCGTTTCAATATCAGGTTTTCGCCTTTGCCATCGGGACCATTCTTCTTTTTCAGGCTTTCTCCAATTCCACCATAATTCCTCATTTGTAAGTGTCCCTTCGATTGGCTTCTTCTTTTCAGGGTCAATAAAGGGATGAGGGCATCCAAGTTTCTTGTCTAATTCATATCCACTCTCTTCTTCTTTCTCAAACTCTGATTGATAAATTACATAGTCAGATGAGGAATCTTTAGATTCTTCTGTCAAGTCCTCTGCGATTTCAGTGGACACTGGATTTGTGGTAGCTTCAGTAGAATCAGGAGCAGCTGATGCTTGATACTTCTTCCTCCTACTTCCAGGTTTTTTTCCGTATGATGGAGAACCTGATGAAACACCTGTAGGTTGGGGAGCATTGGCAGCCCTAACTCGATCAGCAGTGCCTTCTGGCCAGTATTCCTGTCCTGGGACACTAGCCCGAGCACCAGATGCTGGTTCAAGTTGGCCAGATGTTGAGTCCAGATAACTATGGTAGGGAGGACGTTCAACAGATATATGTTGAGTATAGTCATCCTTCTTCTCACATTTTATACTTGTGGATGATGGAGCCTTCCAGGGTTCATTAAAGCTGGATAGAAATTGCAATTTTCTAGCTGGAAATGAGCCAAGAAATGATGTCTGCATTGATTCACAAAATTTTGCATTATGTTAATAGTGAAAGCTAAATGACACAGGTGAAGAATGTCAAACACATGAAAGCTAAATGACACAGGTGAAGAATGTCAGACACATGAAAGCTAAATGACATGGTTTAGGACTCTTTCTGCATAAATCCTACCGAATCAACCACATAAAATGAGAAACGATGAGGCGAGAATCCAGAAAAGAAACTGCTTACTACATATTTTGCATATAACATTAGCATGCTCATGAAATAGATGACACTTGAAAATATTTGCAGGGTATATTTGTATCTTTTAACTCGTTGATTCCATTTCCATTGTGTCATTTTGTCCTTTCAGTCATCAAGTAATCTTTCTGGTAATGTGAGCATATATCTACTCTATACTCCCAAAAGCTGCTATTAACGCCAAGTGGAAAAATAGGATATACTCTGCTCTAAAAAGTTAATGGTATAAACTATTCAAAGTATTATTAGACTTTAGTTGGAAATGCAACAAGACTGTCTAATGCATGAAACTTGCATACATATGAAAGCATATGAAATAATTATATACATATATAAGATTGCAACTAGCATTTTCAAATTCTGTTTGCTAACTTGTTGCAATGGAGTCCGCTTTTCATGTCAAGCCCTGAACTTCTTTTATATGGATTCTAATTGATGAAAAGAAAATTGAACAATAGATATTCATCCTGTTCTCTTCATAATTGCACGAGATGAAACAATGTGTTGCCGGAAGTAGGGAAGGGGTATCGGCGGAAAGACAGGCTACAAGGGAGCTGACTGACAGAAATTTAATTCATTTAACAGATTCTACGGCTTAACAGGCAAATAATAGGAAAAGGGAAACCATCATCTGAAGTTCAACAGTGTGTCCCTAAAGATGAATAGCAAATCAAAAATTCAACTAAAAAGTACCATAGAAATGTACAAAGATGAAAAGATGAAGGCGGAGATTAAAACCTGGAAACAATTGAGGCCTGCCTTCCCAGAAACAAAGCTATCTCCAGAAACTGAAACCCTCAATCCTCTCTCTACCGTGCACAAACAATAAAGAGAAAGAAAAAAATCACTACTAGAGACAAAAGTATTTCACAAATCATAAAAGAGAGACGCGACTCAGAAAAGAAAGATGCCATTATGAAAATCTAAAGAATTAACACAACAGGAGATGACACACCTCGATAAAGCCATGTAGTTGACAAAGATGCCATTGGTATTTAACAAGTTATGTGGCCCATAAATCTCCAAAATTTATCTGGGTCTTTTCTTGTTCAATCTCAAGCAAAACCAATGACAATGTACGTACTTGCTAAAGAGGAAACTAAGCTCGTAAACGAAGCTTGCAAAGGAGTAAGAAACGAAGCTGAAGTTTCAAGGAAAGAAAGCACCGGCTTTGGGTGATCTGGATTTGGATAACAGGAAACAAGAGCTAGTACAGAGTTCTGTGCTTCTCTATCTTTTAGCACTTCTAACTTCGGAGGCTTAAGCACAGAGAGATGCCACCGCTCGCCAGGTGGGCGAGGGAAAGTACAACTGGATATAGTTCGTCTTTATAACTCGCCACTTCTCAAACACTTGGAAGCATAGAAAATTGCGTGTAAGTTGTTATTAAATCAATTGATATAATATTGCCAGTTAACTATATTTTTAATTCCTTTTAAAAATCGAAAGCGTTTCATAATGATAATCTAATACCACGTGAATCCATGAGATTGTACATTAAAATAAAATCACGATGAAATTATAATTATGAGATTTATATTGTATTTATGTATTATTCATAAATTATATAATCATTGTTTTTTTAAGATAGGACATGAATAGAGCGGAAAATGACTAGCATATGTTATGTTTTTTCGTAATCGATATCATATATTAAAGTATAAGAATACTTACACAAATGTGTAAGTATTTATTAGAGAATAAGTTCACTAAACTGACACATATAAAAAATCCATTTAGAACATTATCTTTAGAAATTATCATTATAATAATTGTATAAGTGATCCTTTGAATTGAGATCAAAATTATCTCATATAGAGATTATTATATTTTGATACTACTTATAACCTATTCTAGTGAAACATAGTTCAGTCAATATTCATTGGATATAGTATGAACTATATAAAGGTAGTTCACGATCAATACATGATTCATGACCCTAACATGATTAGGGAGAATATTTCATTGTTCTCAATCAATATTAATTTGGGAACTCCTTGACCATGGTGGAAAGACGCTTTGAAAATAGTTTTCAAATATTATTAATAGAATCGATCACTAATGGTAAAGAACTAACATGACTAGACTCAAATCAAATCAAATAGACATTAATTCCATATTATATGTTTAATCAGAAGATTGTATGATAAAAGATAGAATTATACGAAAAATCATGCATGGAAAGATTAGTCAAAACAATTATTGACATTTTTAAATATTTGAATAATCATGATGCATTGCTAGAAGTTAATATTGATCTATGAATATAAATTATTTAATTATAAAACTAAAAATAATTTAATTTATCTAATTCTAAACATAATTTAAGGTTATAATTTATATTTGTTGCCAACATATTTAAAAACCTAATGAGACACACACAAAAACGGGTTAAAGAGAGAAAAGTATTCTAATCAAATTGGACTTGATTATAAAGTTTAAGAAATGTTATGATTAGATATAAGATATTTAATAAATAATGACCAATATAAGATATTAGGTCTTATTTGGACATAATTGGTATTTAATTAGGATTAAATATAATTAGAATTTAATTTTAATTAAATTATTAAAATATCCAAAACCTATTATAAATAGAGTTAAGTTCTAAGAGAGTTTGCACTCCTTGCTTAACCCTCTTTGCAATAGTTAAAGAGTTCTTTCAACATATTATGTGGATATTATTAGACATCAGACACTTGTATGACCACGGTAGTTGAGATAAGTTGATTCTAGAAACAGTTTGAGGGATACGATAAGAGAAAGAATCAAGCATCGGAATAAGGTATGAATTAAGATATATACTTTATCATGATTTATATGTTAATCATTTTATAGAATTTAAAGTGATATTGGCTTTTTCAGGAATTCAAAACGAATAAGTTTTGTAATTATTCCACTGTGTGTGAGATTAGATCCTGCCTGATTTCCCATTAGTGAATCAAAGCTAACTTTTAATTCTATAATTTGATTAAATTCACTTGATTTTTATTGATATCATAAAAATAAGGTTTAAAACTATCAATTAGTTTTAATTTTCTAAAAATTAAAACCGATCACTTTGTTTTGAGTTTTCTGAAAACCATTCCTCCAATGCTTCAAAAAATTAAAATTAATTACTTTGTTTTGACTTTTTTGAAAACCATGTCTTCTATGTTTTTGTTTAAGCTTTCCAAAAACATATTGAGTTTTTATCTTAGCTCTTGTGTGTTTATTTTTGCCTTTGATAATTTTGTGCTTTCTCAATAATCTTACAAGAGAGTGAGAGTTAAATATTGCAAGGGTTGTGAGGCGTTTGAGAACAAAGGTAGTTAATCGATGATCATGAGGAAAGGTTGAATCTTACTTAAATAAACCTAAGTGAAATTTTCATGCAAAGGAGTAGGCGTAACTTTAGTATAAGTTTAGTGTCTAAGAAAACCTTTGTAACAATAGGGAAGAAATACTGAAAATTGATTTGTAGTAGTTTGGGAAATAAACCTTCCCTACATCCATTATCTTTTTAGAATTCCATCATAATTCTTCTTTTAAGGCAAAGAATAACATTTATACAGTATTTTCTCGATAAAGAGGAACCCTTTTATAATCTTCATTCTTAATGAAGAGGAAACTAAATCCCATATAGAACACCCCCAAATACAATAATATAATGCCTCAACTAAATCTTACAACTCAAAATACCTTACTTTATCACTAGATAATTCCAAAGAGACTCATTCACACAAATATGAGACAATAATGTTCAAATGATTGAGAAACCATTATAAATGTGTGTAAAAGATATCCAAATGCTTCTTGATATAAGAACCAATGAGAAAACATGTATTTATAATATTTTGGGTTACTGACTGTTAGAGTCAAAAACTAATCGTTGTAATGAATAGTTGTAGAGTACTATTCGATCAGTATAACATATTAGTGTACATTGAATGTACAAATTCAATAGTCATTGAGACACTAGTCGACTTGTAGGCATATTGGTTGATCAATATATTAACCAATATTATTACATACTCTTGATTAATCAAATTTTGTAACTTTAATCTATAATGGTCAACTATTAACCCATATAGGTCGACCAACCCCCAAAAACATGATTTTAGCAATTTGAAATGCTTAAAATTATTATGTTTAATGTAATTATGATTTGAAAAGTCTCAAAATGTTTGAAAGATCAAGAGTTTTTTTTAATTAAAACCAAAGCTTCAATGTGTCTTAATGAATGAAAAGACTAATGCAATGAAGTGATATTAAATTTTTTTATGCATGGTGAGCCTTTTAGAACGTCAAAGTAACTAGATGAGACTACAATTAATATTACAAACTAAATAGTGATCTTAATGTTCTTTATTCATCTTTTGTTCTTTATTTAGTCTTCACTTTGCAAGTTACAAACTTCATATTTTCTTTTATCAACTTTATAAACTATCTTCTTGAGTTTATAACGACAACTTATTCTCATATTCGTTCTCATCAAAATAATAAACCCATTAGTAGTACTTATTTTTTGTTATCATCAAAAGTTTGATTGGAATCTCTCTTGGTTCAATAGTTATGATGCACCCATATTTGTCATGAATCAATAGGTCCAAATTCTAAATCCTTGTATGAAGGAATTAGCCACTAATAGTACAATACATAAGGAGATAGCTTGATACCAGTAA